>PVIY010062773.1:0-10739 GCA_004026745.1 Myrmecophaga tridactyla | reverse complement strand
AATTCCTGTTTTTTAAGCCAAAAGTATTTGTTCTGAGCAGCTTAGGAAACTAAAAGAACATGCTCTTAAATCGAATTCATCCCAGTGGGTGTGAACTGGTGGGAATGAGCACCCTTGCCCTGCCAGCTTTTTCTTTGACTTGGCAAGGTCAATCCTCTCTTTGGTACGTGGAATCCTGGTGTGGAACTGAACCAACATGCATGAGTTGTCAAGAGATGCTGACTCCTTTTCTTGCTTCCTTAAGTCAGCAATACTTGGACTTTGGTTTCAATTAATTCTTACCAAGGTTTGCACACAGAAAGGACAACAAAGGCCTGGAAGAGACATCTACTAAGGAGAAGGGGGAGTTTAAGTTACTTCAATAAAAAAGGCCCCAGGGTTAGTGGGACAGGGCTGGCTATATCACAACAAGGGGCTACAGCTGGAAGCCACATTCCTAACCCAGCCCCCTGTCAAGGATTCCTCCTTGATGCCCCTACCTGCCCCATACAGATAAGCCCAACAATGCTGGTTGGTTTCTACTTGATACTGTGGTCTTGAGACCCTAGGACTTTACAGAGCAGGCATTCACATGCTGGGGCTCCAAGTGAAGAGAGAGCCCCTGGGTTTTGTCCATGCACTGTTGTGTGCTCTGTAGGGTTTGTGTTCTTTGTGTCGAAGTCTGTCAACTCCTCCACCCAGAAGGTGCAATTATTCAGTGACTGGATCATGATTCTGCTTGAGGTTCCTCCATTCAATCTGTCCCCATGTACATGAAAGCAGAAATTGCTTTGTACTTCTCGCATTTGATAACATGAATTTTTAGGGGTTCTGTAGGTTTGCTCCCCTAACCTCAGAATTTCTATGAGCCTTGATGAAAGTTTTGTAAAATGTTTCTTCTTTCAAAGAGATTTTACATAAATCATTTCATTTTTATTTGGAAGTTCAAACGGAATAGCCAATTGGAAATGGCTAATTCCTAATAGCAGTGTTAGTAGAAATGTTTCTGTTTTACACATGGAAAAATATCAGATAAATGCTTAATTACTCTACAGTTTTCAACAGGTGGTTCTTAATGACAAAGCCGTTACTGCACACTTAATAAGAACAGGAACTAACTAGGTAGGCTTAGATGTTTGATTATCTATTTAAGCGTGTAATTGCATTTTTCAATATAATTAGTAATATAATCAAATGCATAAATTAATAGATGTATTTCTCCACATAAGTAATTGTTATTCAGTGCAATCATTTAGATTGAGGGTATTATTTCTCATTTGACAGTAATATAATTTTATGATTGTTGTTTAATCCTAATATTTTCTACAACAAGAACACAGTATTTGTAATCAAAAGTCATGTTTTAATAAATTGAGCTGCCAAGTTATGTGAAATTATATTTTGATCAATTGATGTGAAAATTATGGAGGCGAGTATTACTATTCAAATAGTGTATCTCAAAGAATAATACTATGCTATAGAGAATTAACCCCTGCATTTTCTAAAGCTATGTTAGAAATTAATATATTAAAGGGATTGTGAAGCATTGACCCCACTACTCATACACTGACCATATTATATTTCACTTTGCGTATGGGGGTTTCAGTTAAACTCTGAATTCCTTTAAAGGAAATAAAAAACAGGATTTAGTATTGCTATAAAACAGTATTTTTTTTCTCCTTTTAAGTATAAAATTGTACATATTTAATAAGTCATATTATTCTTCATGTGTAAATGATACTGTAGATACAGGTAACTACCTCATTTCAATTATCATCATTTCATTGCATGTACATTTAATATGTACACTTTGTGACTATATCCTGGGTACCATAAATATACCTCCTCAGGTGAACACATGGCAGTATCTTTCTGGAAGACAGTAATACTATTAAACTTTCTCTCTAGAGCCAAATCTCCCTCTCTCTTTTTTTCTTTCCTTTGATGGCATTGAAGAAACAAGTTGTGCGTACCCCATAGCCACAAGGAAAGAACTTCTGCAAAAATCTGGGGAAGATTGGGATCAGATTCTTTCTTAGTTGACTCTCTGAGGAGAAAGGAGCCATTGGCAATCCCTTGTTTGAAGACTCATGAGACCTTAAGCAGAGGACGCAAGTAGGTTGTGCCTGGACTCCTGACCCATGGAGACTGAGATAAAACTATGTGCTGCCTTAAGCCACTAGTTTTTCATGCAGTTTTAGATAGACAAGTTATGCAGTTATCGATGCTATGCAGGTATACATAGATAAGTTATAGATGTGCTGCTACAGCTGTGATGCAGCTGTAGACAGATAAGTAGTACAGATTCGAAGCACGGCAACATCAGTTATGTCCCCACTCTGCTCCCGTAGGTCTTCTCTGTGCAGTCATTTGACATTTACTCAAAACAAGGACAGCTCTGCACGTCCTTGAGGATAAGGTCTTAGCTTAGCAACATAACAGCTGAGATGGTTTGCTGCAATTTCAGAGATCTGCACAGTGTCTGGCACATGGTAGGTACTCAGGCAAATATTTTTGGCAGATATTAACTGTTACAGTGGGACAAGTAAGACTTTTGTGATGAGACTATCCTGACAGTGAGAAGCTGTCTACAAAGAGGACTGTATTGTGTTCTAAAAGATAAGTCACCATTCTCTAGAGAGAATGGTCTAATTTATCAGATTGAAAACAAACAAAAAAAACCAGTATCAGTATACTAGCTGTGACTCCAAAACAATGAGACTATCATAGAAACACAATTGGAAATCAGTTTCATTGCTCTAGAGGCAAATCTCCAACATTCTACTGGGATGAGAACAATGGAAGAAAACAAACAGGTCTTCCCAATAAAATATGAGATATTTTATACTTACCTGCATGACACTACAAAATATAAAAAAAAAAATTGGAGGGGAACATAGGAGGGAGGGTTGGATCTTAATATCTACAGACCCACATCTTGACACAAGTGGGTTAAAAATAACTTGAAGTAGGCTTTTAAATAGGGAGAAAGATAATATAATCATTTGAGAATTTGGAGTATGTACATGGAATCTAGAATCAGAAAATCCAGATGTGAGTCTTGGCTTATCCATCTACCAGCAGCGAGGTCTAGTTTAAGACATATGATGTGCCAAGTCTCAGTTTTCATATTTGCAAAATGTCACTGCTGCTGCAACAAGTAAAATTATTTGCTTGAAAGCACACAATCATTGATGTTGTTCTTGAATTTATGTCACTTTTATAAGAACTACGTAAAAGCTAAATTTCAGGCTACAAGTTATGGTGTTTTGATAACTGGGAAACCTGAGAAGTAAAGCAAGCTTGAGATCTGATGGATTTTAATATGAATATGCACCACTCTTAATGAATGTCCTTGTGGCTATGGGTGGAGAGTGTCTGACTGCATTATGCTGAAAATAAGTGTAAAAGAAATCAGAATAGACAATTGGTTTAAAAGATCAGGGAGAAATTTTAGAAAGGTGGGTGGTGGTGATAAGGTCAGGAAGAGTTTATAGTATACATCACGGAGAAGATGGAACTTTTCAATCAGTGGTGACTCTGCCACACTCTTCTGTCATTCGTTAGCTCTTTTAAATGTTACTAAACCAAATAGGGAAAATTTGTTTTTTTCCCTATGTGGACTGGACTACTCACTCCTGTAAATGGAAACATGAATGTTTTGTCACTGTTATAGCCATCATCTGAGGCTGCAAAGGGGGCTGCTACAGAGGAATACTTTTGGTCATAGAGCAGAATCCCAGATTTCCTAATACCTTCAGCTGTCTGCAAGTTGCCTGTACTGATCAGTTTTATTAAGGTGGCAGTCGGTGTTGAAAGCATAGACAACAATTCTCTGCTTACCTTTTGATTGCTCAGGATGATGGCACAATATCGTGTATGGATGTTAAAGGGAAGAAAGCAGAGCTCCAGGGTTGAATTCCCTTTCGTTTCCAGATAAAGAGAATCCACAGAGCAGAAAAACTCTTTGATGAACTTGGCCTTAATTGCTGCCAAAACATAAAACATCTTGCTTACAGATCATTTAATAAATGCTATTCAAATAAGGCAGCTGTTTCAATTAGCAATTAAAGTTTTGGGATCCATACAGAAATGTTCAAAGCATTAGCACCCAAGATTAGAATTTGCTGTATACATTTGTTAATGAAAGTACAGGTGACCCCAGCTGAAGCTTGAAATAATAGAACTTAATACCTCCATTTAAAGATTCCTTAATAGAGAATTTCATAACAAAGGGAACTTCACAAATGCTTAAAAATTATCCTGGATATGTGTAGCAAATGGATCACCAATGAATCTCCAATAGTTTCATGGACTATATGGTGGTTCACATTACAAGGTGCCATGGAAAATTTGGACTGGAAATAAAGGATTGTTTGAAAAACCATATATAAATATACATCCACACATGCATAATACATACATTCACCTTGTGGTGTTTTAAACATGTCCACAAAGTCTTTGACACTGCCTTGAACATGAGCCAGCCTTAGTGACTTGATCTTAACAAATGGAATGCTAGAATGCAGAGGAAGAGATGCAGTATGACTTCTGACACTAGATCAGAAATTGTAACAAAATTACTGCCTAATTCTTTCTCTTTCTTGGTTTGTTTGTCTTTAGAACCAAGCTAGCATCTTGTGAAAAAGCTTAGGCCACATGGAGAGGCCAGCTGTGAGTGTTCAGGCCAACAGAGCTGAGGTGCTTGCTAGTCAACAAACATCACCAGCCATCAACATGTGAATGAAAAAGCCTTTGAAATGCCTCAAGCCCCAGCCACCATCTGACTGCAGCTACCTGACAGCAAGATTCACTTAGCTGATCCCAGCCATCCCCAAAGTGTGAGAGATAATAATCACAAACGTTTTTTGTTGTTTTGTGTCACTATATTTGGGGTGCTTTGTTAAGTAGCTATAGGTAACCAGAACATTTCTGTATTCATTTCCCTAGCCATTATTTTAGTTATCTTTCTGGGCTGTAATTATTTCATAAAAGAAGGCAAATCTGTGGTCTTTTTACCATTCTTAACCTGGTGATACTTGTCACTGAAAAGGGTTAAATAGTTCAGAACAAGCCAAAAGAGACATAAAAGGCATATGACTAAACATACTCCTTGTACCAGTGAGGAAAACAAAGCTCGGCAATGAAAGGAAAGATGAGGAAAGAGTCTTCCAACAGTCCAGTCCGGCAGCAATCACTGCAGCCTGCCATTCTGTCTACTGTAACACACCCTCTGCTACATGCTATGCTTTGCATATAAAGATAACATGTGAAAACAAATAAAAGCTTTTATGTGAGATACTCACAAGTTTTCAAGGCATCTGGCGGAGGAGGACAGCTCTCAGGAAAATCACAGTCATAGCTACTCACAGAATCCCTGTCACAAGTTAATAGGAAAACACAACAACACAAACAAAACTCAAATATAAGTCTTTTTCTTAATTAATTCCTAAAGAGCCTGAAAAATTATGGATACCTACAATATGACATGTAAGACCACTGATCTATTTCAAATATTTTATTTTTATATTATTTTAGAAAGTTACTAAATAATAAACATACAAAAAGTAAACTAACAATCATTCGTAGTTCCATCATTCTCTTTTCATTTGGTAAAAATTATGCATATTTACTTTCAAATGCTACAGAGAATTACAAATTTGGTAATGATAATAATAAGAGTAATAATAACTACAACAACAAGCCAAATCCAGAGACTCGAAATAAGTACTTTCAAATTAGTATTAAATAGGTTCTCTTTCCAAGACTTATTTTAGAACTTGCTTTCTTGAAAATTCTCTTCACTTAGCTTTTGTATTCAGATATGCGTCTTCCTCAAAAATGTAGAAAGTGACTAGGCAGCTATTTAGCCTCTACATATATTTCTGAAAAATTAATTAACAGATGACAGCCAGAAACAACTGCCCCTCTCAAAAGGTTCCATACCTTCTCTCCCTCTGCCTTTTCCAGAAACCACTGCTTTCTGTTATTATAGATCAGCTAACATTTGCTGGACTTTTACATAAATGGGATTATATACTATATGCTCATCTTCTGCCTGATTTCTTTCACTTGGCTAATTATCATTACTTTTTTGTATGTTATATGGTGGGGTCACATTTCATTATTTTCCATGTGAGTATCCTGTTATTGCAGCACCATTGGTTGAATTTTTGTTTGTTTGTTTTGCTTGTTTATTTGTGTTTTGTTATGTGCATGGACTGGGAACCAAACCCAGGTCTCCAGCATGGCAGGTGAGAATTCTACCACTGAAGTACCCTTGTACTCCCTTGCTAATTATTTTTAAATTAATCCATGCTGTGGCAGATATCAATAGTTTGTTCTTTTTTTGTCGTTGGGTGGTAGCCCATTGTATGGATGTACCACAGATTTTATCTATTTGCCTGCTGATGAACATTTGAATTGTCTCAAATTTTTTATTTTAATGAACCTGCTATGAACATTCACACACACACACACACAAAGGTTGTATATCTTCCAGAGCCCATCAGCTTTCAACAGATTTTTCTTCTCTTGGTGTTCCTGACCACTTTGTTCAACAATCTGTCAATTAGTATTTGGCCTCTCAGATCTTGTTAACCTAATGTTTTTTTTTCTGAGAATACAAAATGCCAGACTTACTTATCTGGTCATCTGTTATTTACATGAGTTTGATGCTGTAAAAATACATTGACTATTTCCAAGTAAAGTCCTTCTTTTAAACATTTCCTCTCATTTTCTTCATTTGATTTTTAGTTTCTAGCTGCTAAAGGAAATATCAGCAATGGGTTGGCTTAAACAATAGAAATTTAATGGCACACGGTTTTGAGGCTAGGAAAAGTCTAAAATTGAGATGTTATCGATGTCATATTTTCTCTCTGAACATTGTGGCATTCTAGTGCCGTTGGTGATCCTTGGTCATTGGCTTTTCTGTCACATGACAATGCATACTACCACATTTTTTCCTTTCTGTTATGGATTCCATTGACTTCCAGCTTCTGGTTACTCTCCACAGCTTCCCTCTGTGTCCAATTTTCTTTGCTTATAAGGTCTTCAGCCATATTGGGTTAAGGCCTGCCCTCATTCAGTATGGGTACACTTAAAGTAATGATATCTTAAGAGGTCCTTTTTACAAATGGCTTTGGAATCTGGACAGTCCTTCCTCTGGAACCCCCAAAATACATGTTCTTCTCACATGCAAAATACATTCATTCCATCACAACATCCTAAAAGTGTTCAGCCATCTTAGAACAATGCTAAGTATAAAGTCTCATGAAATCAGTTATGGGCGTGTCCATCCTGGGGCAAAATTCCTCTATCTGATGGACCTGTAAAACCTAGAGAATGAGTTGTCTGCTTCCAATATACAATGATGGGACCAAAGTTGCATTCTAGAAGGGAGAAATTAGAAGGAACACAGGGATCACAGGTCCCTAACAAGTCTGAAATCCAGAAAGGCAAACTCCATTAAATCTCCAGGTTTGAGGGCCATCTATGAATTGATGTTTTGTCCTCTGGGCATAATGAAGTGGCAGCCCTACCCTTATCAAATGCTTATAGAGTGAGCAGCATTCTCCCAGAACTCAAAGGTGAAGGCCCCACCATCTCAGGCCACTGGGAGGGTAGCACTCTCCCTGAACAATGGGATGCAAGGCCCACCCCCTTGCCTAATTCTAATCATTACTGATTAATGATTCAGTGCAGTAGAATAAAATATTTTAAAATAATGGCTCTCCAGAACCCAGTTTTTGTTGGCTTTAAGCAAGGATCAAGACCTACAAAAGTATCTTTACCAGGGGCTTCTTTCATTTGGATGGCTATTCTGGGGTTCAAGGATGAATGATAAAGCCTCTAAGTGCATAGACTATATAGTGTGCCATGAAATGCAGGTCTGAAAGCAATAATTACAAATCAGAACGATAAACACTTCAACACCTTTCAACCTTTTGCCTTCCTATGCTGACTCTATATTCTCATGCACAAGATATATCTCATGCTTCCCCTTGCCTGCCCATTCACCTTATCCCCCAGTTCCTTTCCATGCTTGCTTGCAGAAAATGTTTGCCCCTTTCCTAGATTCTGGGCATCAACATATTGCTCATCATTCAGAGACCAATTTGTATAGGATGAGTGAATACACCAGAGAAGAGTATGCACATGAACAAAAGTTATTATTACTTCATAATATACCTTAAAATATTTTCTAATGCTCTATAAAGGCCTCTGTAATATATAGATAGTAATATTATTTGCCTATTAACTCATAGAATGTTTTTCACATAATGTATAATTGTAAAAATATTCTGTCCTGTACAACCATTTCCATTGAAGTCGATTTTTCTTCTCTACTTTCTGTTGGACTCCTTGAGGTTCAGATCTGTAACTTATTTATCATTATGTTTTTCCAGCAAAAAGAACAGTACTTGAGGTGACACAATAGAATATTCGTGAATAAGAAAGTTCAATATTTTATTGAATTTTTAAATAAATTGAAAACTTCAATAGTTATGGCAAACATCAGCATGTCGTGTAAGAAATTATTTTCAAAAATGCTCATTCCAGAAGAGAGCAATTTTAAAGCGTGGCTAAGATCAGTCTCCTGTATTGATCCTTGTTGCTTCATTCTTTGGGGATTTAATTAAATAAGAGCCTGTTACTTCTCTTGCTTTTTTCATGGTTCATGTTTCCATAAAATAAAAATATTTATCATTGATGTTGTTTCAAAGGTGTTGTTACGTATGTGTCTTTTGGTAATGAAGAACAGTTTATAGATAGAAGCATTTATTTTTTTATTTTTAAAAGAACATTCTGCCATCCTTTTTTATGCCACCTGAAAGATAATTTCAGCATCACAAGGCTTATTTTAGAAGAAAATTTGTATTCTTTTGAGAGATATTAGCTGAAATAACTCTATGAAGATGTATCAGCATAGGTTAGGTCATGTTGCATTAACAAACTACTCCACACCTCAGTGGATTAGCACAATATTATATTTCTTATACTACACTTCCATCATAAGTGGAGAATGCTCCCTCAGAAATCCATGATCAAGGAGGCTTCATTTCTCTTTGCTTCTACAATCATTGCAGTAGGAGAAGGAAACCCGAAAAATTGCTCACCGGCTTTTAGAACTAAGACTTGGAAATAACATACAGCTTGTTCCATCACGTGTCTTTGGCTGAATAAGTTATATGTTCACATATAACTTCAACATTAGTTGAAAAGTATAATACTACATATGCCTAAGAAGAGAACATGAATACTTGTAAAATGTACTTAAAAAAATCTAGTTAGTTCATGGGAATTATGTTTTTACTTCTTCTTGCTTTCCAATATTACCCTGATGATTAAACCTAGAGAGCAGACCACAGTTTTATTGAGAAAATGCAATATTTATTACATTATAAGTTGCTGAAAGATTATAGATTATATAAGAAAGCTAATTATATAATTAGTATGCAGAACTTCCATTCTGGTTTTGATTTAAAGTCTGTGTTTTTCAATTTTATCTGTGCCTGGAATTCTGTTCAAGACAAACTTTAAAGGAAGCTTGAAGAAAGATTAGACGTATAACATTGGTAAGTATTATTTTACTAAGACATATTTACAGAACAAAAGGCCTCATTATGCCTATGAAGCAAAATTGATTAAATATTAGATAACTTTGTTCTGTTTGGGGATGAAAACCCCCTTTTGTTCTCCCTTGTGGTAGACTATTGGTTGACCATCCCAGGAACATTTGCCCATTCCTCTTCAGTGACAAAACCATGATTTTATTTAGGTGTAGGGGGTGGGTAAGGTAGAGAAAAGGGTTCTTCATCTTCCTTCCAGCAGCTGTGGTCTTCTGTTTCAGATTAGGCCAATGGTCTACATGCAGAAGTGCTATATGGTGTTTCTTGGAAGCTTCCCCAACTGGGAGGGGCACACTCTCATCCCTGTGGAGCTTCTTTCTGCTACCTGGGAAATGGATGTGATGGTTGGAGTTGTGCAAATTTTCCCTAAGCCTCTACAAGGGGAATAGAGACTTGCCGGCTATATGAACTGGGGCAAGGAAGATCAAGACTGCTTCCAGGAATCTCTTTAGAATTGTAAGAAAAATAGCCTTTTTGGTGAACTTGTGACTGTTCTATCTCAACAAAGTGATTTGGGGCTCCACAGTCAGCCCATAACAATACTGAATTAACACTGCAAAGACTTGCATGAAGTGACCAATCCCTTTTTCCTTGAGAAACACTGTGGCTTTTGGCTTTCTAAGTACCATCTTACTTTTAATCTGGGAGACAGTCTTCACAGGGGTAAATGCCGCGGATTGCTTCAGCCGTGTCAGGCAAACCGGTACACTGGGTGGGTTTGGGGGCGAGCTCGCATAGAATTAACCTGGGTAAGCCGGAGCCGGCGCTTTCCCCAGCCGGCGGTCGCGAGAGAAGTCTTCACTGAGGCCAAATGCGGGTTAAAGCTTTTATTGATACACACCAGGATGGGCCACCCGGGGACCCGAGCAGCGAGACATTTGGGGTTAGGAAACCCTGGGGCTCGATGGACGACCCAGAGCTCGGAAAGTGCAGGGCTTAAGTACGTTCGGGGAAGGGGCGGAGTTTAGGGCTCACACGTCAGGAGGTGACAGCCAATCATACAAGCTAGGAGGCCGTTGCTAAGCTTTAGGCAGGTGTAGAGCTATAATTAGAGAAGGGAGGAGAAAAACAGGAAGGGTTGTGGGTTTGTGACGAGCTACGGAAGTGGGCGGTCTACAACAAGAGGGG
>PVIY010062772.1:0-10740 GCA_004026745.1 Myrmecophaga tridactyla | reverse complement strand
AAAAAAAAAGATACTACATATTAAAACCAGATGACAACATAGCTGAAGTAAATACTGACTTTATAATAATAATGCTGACTCTTAATATATTAACCCCTCAAACAAAAGGCACAGATTGGCAGAATGGATTTAAAAAAATGATCCAACTATATGTTACTTACAAAAGACATGCTTCAGACACAAAGTCACAAATAGGTTGAAAGTGAAATGATGGAAATAGATATTCCATGCAAATAGAACCCCACCCCCAAAAAGAACAGGGTAACTATACTAGTATCAGAGAAAATAGACTTTAAGTCAAAAGCTATTACAAGAGACAAAGAAGAACATTATATATTAATAGAAGGGGAAAACCACCAAGAAGAAATATCCATTATAAAAATTTGGGCACCTAGCCAAGAAGCCCCAAAATACATGAGGTAAACACTGGTGAAACTGAAGGAAGAAATAGACACCACTATAATAATAGTTGGGGACTTCAATTCACCACTTTCATCAGTAGATACACTATCTAGACAAAAAGATCAGTAGGAAAATAGAGAACTTGAATATTATGAAAAATGAACTACCTAACAGACAAATACAGAACATTTTACCCCCAAACTGAAGGATATACATTCTTCTCAAGTGCACATGGATCCTTCTCCAGGATATATCACATGTTGGGTAGCAAAAGAAGCCTCAATAACATTTTAAAAGATATACAAATCATCTTCACTAGCCATAAGAGAATGAAGCTGAAAATCAATAACTGGCAGAGAACTGGACAATCATGAATATATGGAAGTTAAATAGCACATTCAAACACAATCAGTGAGCTAAAGAAGAAATTGCAAAAGAAATCTGTATATATCTTGAGATAAATGAAAAGAAGTATAAAATATATCAGAGTTTATGGGATGCAGCCAAGGCAGTGCTGAGAGGGAAATTGATAGCCCTGAATGCTTACACAAAAAAAGATGAAGGAGCTAAACTCAAAGACCTAACTTCACACCTTGAGGAACTAGGAAATAAGAGAAAACTAAGCCCAAATCAAGCAGAAGGAAAGAAATTTAGAAGACTAGTGCAGAGATAAATGCAATAGAGAATAAAGAGAGAGAGAGAGAGAGCAATAAAAAACAAGAGTTGGGTCTTTGAAAAGTTCAATAAAATTCACAAACTCTAGACTGAAAAAAAAGAGAGAAGACACAAATAAATAAAATCAGCTATGAGTGAGAACATTACTACTGACCCCACAAATACAAAAGGATCATAAGAGGATACCATGAACAACTGTGTGCCAACAAACTAGACAAACTAGATGAAATGGACAATTCCTAGAAATACAAAAATAGCATGCATTGACTCTAAAAGAAACAGAAGATTTCAACTGACCAATTAAGGGTTAAGAAATTGAATCAGTCATCTGAAACATTCCATGTGGTTCACCATAAGAAAATAATGTAATTCACCATATTCAAAAACAAAAGGAAAAAACACTTTACCATCCAAACTGACACAGAAAAGACATTTGACAAAGGCCAGCAACCTTTCTTGATAAAACACTTAGAAAAATAGAAATAGAAAGACACTTCTTCAATATGATAAAGGGTATATATGAAGAACCCACAGCTAATATCATACTGAATGGCAAAAGTCTGAAAGCTTTCTCTTCAAGATCTAGAACAAGATAAGGATGCCCACTTTCACCATTTTTATTCAACATTATACAGGAAGATCCTAGCCAGGGAGTTAGGCAAGAAAAATAAATAAAAGACATCCAAATTAGAAAAAAAGAAAATTTTTCACTATTTTTAGATGACATAATCCTAAAAAATATATAGAAAATCCCCCAAAATCTACAACAAATAAATGAATTCAGCAAAGTGGTGAGGTTCAAGATCAACAGCAAAAATCAATAGTGCTTTTATACAATTGAAATGATCAATGTGAGGAGGAATCAAGTAAAAAAGTCTATTTACAATAACAACTAAAAAATCAAATATCTAGGAATAAATCTACCCAAGGATGTAAAGGACTTATAATCAGAAAACTACAAACTTTGCTACAAAAAATCAAAGGATATCTAATTAAACATAAGGACATTCCATGCTCATGGATTGGAAGACTAAATATTGTTAAGATGGCAATTCTATCCTAGATGATTTATGGATTAAATGCAAACCAATCAAAATTCTATCAGTCTACTTTGCAGAATTAGAAAACCAAATGTAGTTGGAAAGGTAAGAGTTCCCAAACAGGCAAAAACATCTTGAAAAAGAAGAATGAAGTTGGAGGGCTCACAATTCCTGACTTTAAAGCTTATTAAAATGTTCCAGTGGTCAAAACAGCATGGTACTGGCACGATGATGGATACATAGACTAATGGAATTACATTGAGAGTTAAGAAACAGATCCTCACATCTATGGCCAATTGATTTTTTTTTGAAAAATTATTAAGAATATGTATATGAAGACATGTGGACACTCTTGCAAAGACAGAGGTGAGGAAGATCAGAGGCTTGGTCAATTGATTTTGACAAGTGTGAGAAGTCCATTCATCTGAGAAAGAAGAGTCTCTTTAACAGAAGGTGCTGGGAGTACTGGATATCCATATGCAAAAGAATAAAGGACACCTATCTCAAATTATATACTATAAATTAACTCAAAATGGATCAAAGACCTAAATATAAGTGCCATGATTACATAAAAACTGTGACTATAAAACTCCTAGAAGAAAATATAGGGAAGCATCTCCAGGGTCAGGTGTTAGACTATGGTTTCATACCAAAGCACAACCAACAAAAGAAAGAAATAGATAAATGGGACCTTTTCCAAATTGATAACTTTTTTTGCATCAAATGACTTCATCATGAAAGTTAAATGACAACTTATTCAATAGGAGAAAATATTTTGAAACCACATATCTGATAAAAGTTTAATAACAAGATTATAGAAAAAAATTCACACTCAACAATAAAAAGACAAGCAACCTAATTAAAAAATGGGCAGAAGATTAGAAGAGACATTTCTACAAAGTGGATATGCACATGGCTAAAAAGCACATGAAAAGATATGCAATACCATTAGCTATTAGGGAAATGTAAGTCAAAGTCACAATGAGATACCATTTCAAACACACTAGAATGGCTAGCATTAAAAAAGAGAGAGAGAAAATTACAGGTGTTGGAGAAACTATGTAGAAATAAGGACACTCATTCATTGCTGATGACAATGTAAAATGATGTAGCCATTGTGGAAGACAGTTTGGTAATTCCTTAGCAATCTGTGTGTAGAATTACCTTATGACTTGGCAATGCCTCTACTAGATATATATGCCAAAGAAATGAAAGCAGGGATTTGAGCAGATATTTTTCACATTAATGTTCATAGCAGGATTATTCACAATTGCCAAAAGAGGGAAGATATCCAAGTCCATCAACTAATGAAAAGACACCAAAATGTGGTATAAGCATACAATGGAATAATATTTAGCATTAATAAGGAATGAAGTTCTGGTTCATGTGACAACATGGATGATCAGTGAAGACATTAAGTGAAACAAGGCAGACACAAAAGGACATGTATTGTATGATCTCCTTGATATAAAATAGCTACCATAAACAAACCCTTAGGATTAGAATCTAGAATATAGGTTATCAGGAGCTGGTTTGGGGTAGGAATGGGAACTTAATTCTTAATCTATACAAGATTTCTATTTCAATTAATTTAAAGCTTTGGAAATGGATGGCTGTGATGATAGAACATTGTCAATGTAATTAACAGCACTGAATTAAGTGACTGGCTAGAAGAGGAAATTTTGCACAGCATTTATACAATTTGAATACAAATTAAAAGATATAGCATAGGACTGTACAATACAGTGAACCCCATTTTAAATGATGCACTATAATTACTTAGAAGTACAATTACAAAGATGTTCTTTCATGAATTATGACAAATGTTCCACACTAATAATAGGATGGTAAAGGGGATAAAAAATACAATACAATGTAAACTATAGACTATAATTAATAGTACAATTATATTATTTTATCAATCCTAACAAAGGTGCCATAATAATGCAAAGTGTTAAAAATGAGTAGTATAATGGAATACTGTCTTTTTACATATTTTTTCTGTTTACCTACAACTTCTTTAATTAAAAAACATAAACAATGCTATATAGGAGTAAGGAGAAAACTCTTCCTGGCAAAATCCTCTCACAGAGGAAATAACATTTCAACTGGTTTTTTTGAGGATTAATCTTAATTAGGAAGAAACTAGAAAGAAGAGCATTCTACATAGCAGAAACAGTATTAATAAAAGTGTGGAGATATAAATGATCACATTGAGTTGGGAAAATTGAATTTGAGGAGATGGCATTAATAGAATAAGTGAAGTTCATACTGTTAAGGGTAATGAATGCCAGGATCTAAAGGTGACTGTTTTATTCAGAATATGGGATCAATTCCTGACCCCAAAACTTTAGGAAATCATTTTGTTTATCAATCATAATAAATGATGAGATATTGGAAGCTAGGAGATTGCTTTTAGGAATTTGTTACAAATTTTCCAGGAAATAACAATGGAGATTGTGAAAAGGAAAAGGATTGATAAATATTTACAAGGTGGAATTGATGAAAACTCTTTAAATAAAAAAGTTATCACTAGTTTATAAACAGTTTCATGTACCTAAGTGAACATGGTTGATTTCAAATGCATCTCAGAAATAAGAGGGCATATACCATCAAGCATAAATATATTATAATTAAATATATTAATGACATACACACAACTCAGAAACTAAACATAAAATATTGAAATTAGCTTTTGAATTCACCAGTCTGGTTAATGTAGTACTAAAACAAGTTTTGAAAAAAAATTACTATTAAAGTACAATAACAAATAGAGAAAGAAATAAAGAAGAAAGATGAAAGAGAAAGAAGGAAGCAAGGAAGTAAGGAAGGCAGGAAAAGATATACATCATTGGAAAGTAAATGACCTTAAAATTCTATTTCTCTAGGTGATATGATTATAGATTTTTGCATTTGCAAAATTACCTATAATGAAGATATTCCATTCATTTATGACTTTCTACAATAGAATGTTCTATTCATTTAATACTTAGAGAAAATATAAAAAAGAAGAGTCAGTACTACTATTACTTCATTCACTCCAAAGAAATTTTACTGAGGCTCTGCTAACTGCTGGGCCCTCTTCTGGGTGCTGTTCCATGTGAAATTGAAGAAAACACATAGTCTTTCTCTTTCCAGTAAAGAAGGTAGATTGTAAACAATTAATGAAATAAAGTGACTTGTATTGAACTGGCTTTAAAGAAGAGTGAACTCTGCATGGTGACTATTAAGGAATGCTTAAAAAGATAAATTTTATTTGAATTTTTGAGAATGGGTACAAACATATTAAACCAAGAAGAAAAAAGACTATTTCAGAAGGAAAGAATTGGATGAGCCAAGATTAAAGGCATGAGTGCAAAATAATTGTTTTGGGACTGGAAATAAGTCCAGTCACCAGTTTGTGTTAAGGCCCCAACATGATGAGAAAGGTAGAGTAGGGGTAAACCATGAAGGGCCAAAGAAAGTTATGCTGAATACTTTCATGTGTGTTACACAAGCTATGTGAGTGTGTTTCTTAAATATAGATAGGGACTCACACTGTCTAGAGGAAGAAAAAGCAAATATTAAGACTACTATAATTACTTCAAATAAACTTAATTTTAAAAATTTAAATATTAAAATTTTAAAGTTAGTCTGAGCTCTCTTTACGCCTAGACACAAAACTGCAAGTATGCAAATATCTAATAGTGCACTTAAAAACAAGATTAGAGTATGAAGAACCCATAGGACTGATTTCCAAATGTGTATTGAGGACTGGTTTCAGTTTAGCTACATCAATTTTTCCTGGGGAGCATTTTAAATACAGATTCTGGAGTCCCATTCTCATAGCTACTGCCACCAGGATGTCTTCACTCTGACTTTAACCTGTAAAAGTTAGAAGTTTTGTTTGTTTTAACTGTGAAAGATTAATACCAAATCCATTCCCTGCAAAAATCATTCTGATATCCAGCCTTATAACCTCCCCCCACCTCCAGTCTAGGCACACAGTGTGCAGAAGTTTGTATCTTTGTTAAACATTTTTGAAAGGTCACCAAACCATCATAAAACCATGCTTCCTTTTTGAAGTATGGAAAGGAAGAAAATATAAAATCTAATAAAATATTGACCTTAGAAAATATCAAGCACTATTTCTTCCAAATGAGGTATGTACCCCATTTTAAGTATCTTTCCAAGAGAAGACTAAAGTATAGCATGGATGATACCATATTCTATTTATGAACTTCATGTGGCAGTACTATTTTAAGATATTTAGGTTTACAAAGGATATAAAATCAGCCAGGATATTTAATGAAATTGAAGTTACTGAATAATACTCATGGAAATCTCAACCTCAGATGTCTAAAAAGCTCCGAGATTTTCCTAAACCTTTGTTCTTAGTGACATTTTATGACCATGATAAGAGATCATGCAATTTCACTAGGTTTACTTTCTTTGCATTTGTATCTGTCAGTACACCACATTATTTCATGCTGTTTATCCAAATGAAAACAAGGGCTCAATTTCCTTTAACCCATGGCCTTTTGGTATATAGGCAATTTGGAGTTATTTTTAAAAGTCAATAAATATAACCTAATTTTTGTTTTAGAGAATATTCATATACATTGTATGTAAACATATATGTAATACATATGTCTGTCATATGGATCTGCATTATATTGTGAAAAAACATATGTACATACTTTGAAAATCACATGTATTGTAATGTGATTTCAGCTTTCCTAGAAATGTTCATTTGAAAGAGAAATAACTTAATGCTAAGCAGTGTGTGGTGGTCAGCAGTTAGTAGCTCAAAATAGCAGCTGAAAAAGCATGAAATAGCTGCCTCAATCATGTATTTTATTCTTTCAAAGAATCTCCCAATATAGTATAAATTCCTTCAAGATGAAAAAACAATACAAAGCAAAAAAACAAAAGTCAAAACTGAACCTTTTATTAGTCTTCATGCTTCCTATCTGAAATCCAGTTGAAATTTATACATAAGAGCTTTCTACCAGTGTCAGATGAATGAGTTATATTTGATTAACAATATAAAAATGTTGAAATTTTACATATTAAGATTTATATGAAGGTCATATTCACATTTCTTGTCTAGAATATCATTTATCATTATTTATTTCTATTTTTATTATTCCATGGTTAAATGTCCCTCAAAAATCCTCATGCATATTTTTCTAAGACCCACAATTATGACTCTCATCTTTTACAACTTTCTCTGCATATATCATAAGTGCTTTAAGTATGATAATGTAAACCTATGATAATGACAGTATTGAAACAAAAATGGGAATGATGAGGAATCTGAGTGCAATCAGAATACCAATTACAGCTTACTCTCATATACACTCAATTAGATGGGGATGGGGAATATTTTTAGACATTTCTTTCACCAAGAAGACATGGCATCTAGGCAGAAGAAAAGGACAACTTCATTTTAAGCAAGTGTTTAAATATTTCATAATGACTCTAGTAAGGGAACAGAGTTTACCTTGCCAGAGTTTGCCCTTCTTGTAGCAATTTGTATGGCTTTCTAAAGAGATAAATACATATCATTCTATAGTTAAAATTATTTATACTTATAAATGTTTAAAACTTTTTTCTTTTTTAATTAAAAAAGCACTGCCATTCAATTTAATGATTTAACCTATGAAAATGTTTTTCAGTACAATATATAGTGTTCAATTTAAAGCCTGATTTAATTTCAAGGTAAGATGTATTTTTTTTTAATTTGCATATGGGCAGAAGGCACCAGGGATCAAACTCCAGACCTCCAGCATGGCAGGTCAGAGCTCTGCCTGCTGAGCCACAGCAGCCGCCCTGTACTTTTAAATTAGTTTAGAGAAATACTTGTGATAACTTGGTAAAGCTAGCAAGCATGATTGTGCTGGTTTGAAATGATGTATGTACCCTAGAAAAGCCACGTTTTAATCTTAATCCCATTTTGTAAAGACAGCCATTTCTTCTAATCCATATTGAAACTCTAATCAGATCATCTCCCCGGAGATGTGATTTAATCAAGAGTGGTTGTTAGACTGGAGTAGATAGAGGCATGTATCCACCCATTTGGGTGGGTTTTGATTAGTTTCTGAAGTCCTATAAAAGAGGAATCATTTTGGAGAACGAGAGCTTCAGAGAGAGCAGAGCAGAATGACACAGCCATGAGAAACAGAGTCCACCAGCCAGCGACCTTTGGAGATGAAGAAGGAAAATGTCTCCAGGGGAGCTTTATGAAACAGGAAGCCAGGAGAAGAAGCTAGATGATGCCATGTTCACCACTTGCCCTTCCAAATGAGAGAAGAACCCTGACCATATTCACCATGCACCTTTCCAGATGAGAGAGAAACTCTGTGTTCACCATGTGCCTTCTCACTTGAGAAAGAAACCCTGAACTTCATTGGCCTTCTTGAACCAAGGTATTTTTCCCTTGGTGCCTTAGATTGGACATTTCTATAGACTTGTTTTAACTGGGACAATTTCTCAGCCTTGCAACTGTAAACTAGCAACTGATTAAATTCTCCTTTTAAAAAGCCATTCTTTTCTGGCATATTGCATTCTGGTAGCTAGCAAACTAGAACAATGATGTAAACAAGTTCTACCATTTAAACAAACTTTATCACAAAATTTTCTATAATAGCATATTGATTTCAAGCTTTAACCTTGGTTGACTTTAATTATGATGTATATTTCCCCTATTCATTCCAATGTTGATCAAGATTGCAAATTCAAAAATATCTCCTTGACTTCCATCTAATATTACCAGCTATCTGGTATTAAATGTTTGGCCAAATACAAAGAACAGATTAATACTTGACATATTTTTTTTAAGAACTGAATAGTACAAATTAAAGGAAACTTTACAATAAAATTTTTTAAAGAATAAAGAATTTCTGTCATCATTGATGAGATTATTCTTGTGCCTCTCTGATCTGTGATTAAGGCTGTCCAAGGGCCCAGCATTCCCTCCCACATTGAAAGCGGGTATCACGTAGCCACTTGCATGACTGAGACAGACATTAAAGGTCATTAAACATCCTCAGGGGAAAAGGAACATACAAATGGTATCCCAAAAAAGTTATTGAAACTCCCCTCCCTTGATCACTGTTGATAACAAAACTCAGCAAACCCCTGTGTCACAAGACCCTAATGAAACTATGTTCTCACATCCTTGTTAAAAACCCTTATAAGGGCAGGTGATGGTGGCACAGTGACAGAGTTCTCCCCTGCCATCTCTGGAGACCCAGGTTCAATTGCTGGTACCTGCCCATGTGAAAACCAAAAATAAAAAGACCCTTTTAAGCCTTTGCACTACCCCCATTCCTTTGCAGGGCATTAACTTCCATTTTCCATGGCTGGCCAACACCATGGAAGGTCCTCTTCTGTTCAAAAGTCCTCATTAAAATTCATGTCTAAGGACATGCCTGATGTGTTCTTTGGTCTTCAGGCCACCTTAACCCAAGCCCACCAAAAGCTGGGTTGGAACAAGACCCCAAATCTACAAACAAAAAATGTTACATACTCCACATTCTGAATTTACAGAAGTCTTTGGGGTTTGCAGCAGCCTGCAGGCTTTAGTTAACTTTTCCTTGCTTCTAAATCAGAATTATCCAGAAGAAATATAATGCCAGGCACCTGGGTAACTTAAATTTTTCTACTAGCTACATCTAAAAAGGTAAAAAAGATACAGTGAAATTAATTTTGATAATAAAGTTTAACCCAATATATTCTAAATCTTTTCACCATGTAACTTGTATAATAGTAATTAATATTCTTTTTCTCATACTAAGTCTTTGAAATCTGTGTGTTTTTATGCTTATAGATGTTTTGATTAGGACCAGTCAGATTTCATATATTCAGTAGCTACAATAGTTATTTGGCTACCATATATATAGTGCAAGTCTGAACACTCATGTCAGGAAAGAGGAGTTCTCCTTTCAAAGGAGTGGTATTCATGAAGAGAGGCATGAATAAGGCCAAGGAAAGCTCTAGCTCTTGTAAAATTTGCCAGTGTCCTTGCCAATCTTATCCTCTGTCCATGCAAATTGTGATACAGGATTTTTGTTCCCCAATTAGCCATCTATGAAACAACTGGACCCCATATCAATCTCCCTTTATTGAAGTAGAGAAGAAATAAATGGATAGAAGTGATACAGGAAAGACTGTCAGGCAATGAATGAGCCAGGTCACACTCCCTTGAAATCTTGGTCTCTATTATTACCCTTAAGCCTGAGGATTGGACCCAGAGGGTAGATTATATTTGGGTCACTGGAATAGTGGAGGAAAGAGTCTTGCATATCAGCAGGCTGTATTATAATAATGCCAGCAGCTATAAATGTGCTAGATGTGAACAAATCTTCCAAGGGACTTCAGATGCCTAAGAAGCTATTCTGAAACCCTCATATATAGGTCAAGTTAAAACCTGTGCCACCCAAGAGGGAGCTCATAAACAATGAGCCAAACAAGGAGAAGCTAAAAGCTTTTTCCTACATAATTAATAGATGTTCCAGCCAAGCAAACCCTGAGACCAAAGAACACACCAGGTAGAAAATTTAGCTATGCATTTTAATTACAGACTTATGGACAAGAGAAAATTCCACCCAATGTCAGCTGGTTAGGAAATGAAGGTCAG
>PVIY010062771.1:0-10741 GCA_004026745.1 Myrmecophaga tridactyla | reverse complement strand
ATATCCTGCCCACGTACCAACCCCAGCACTTCCACTCAGTCCCCCATCTGCCTCCTGCTGCACCCTACCTCTATATCCCCTACCCCACAGCCTGTTCTTTTGCTCCAAGGCCTACCTAAGCTGCACCTCACCCCCATACCACATGTCCACAAATCCTCGTGTCCCACATCCTGTGCTCAGGTACCAGTGTAGAGACCCCAACCCATGCATATATCTGCACTGCAACCTGTCAGTGCACTGTTGTGCCCCTCCCCATGTCCTGCATCCTGCTGCACACCTGTCCTACAGATAGAAAGCGTTAGACTACTTAAAGAAATCAACATCCAAAGTAACCCTATCAAGGTATTTACATGCCGTGAAGACAACAGAAGATCACTAACCATATGAAGATACAGACAGATATATCCCAGTCTTATGACCAAATTAAAACACCTCAGGAGACACAAATTTTGGAACAACTAATCAAAGATGTTCATATTATATGTTCATATAACTCTACTAAATAAAATAAATGGAATGGTTAATGACATAAAGGAGATCAAGAAGACACTAGAAGAGCATAAAAAAGAATCTGAAAGAATATACAGAAAAATGGCAGATATCACAGGCAATAAAGATACTGTAGACCAAGTAAAAAATATACTAGAGACACGCAACAGCAGGTTTAAAGAGGCAGAAGAAATAATAAGCAAACTAGAGGACAGAACAACTTATTTTGAAGACACAAAAGAGCAAATGACAACAAAGATGGAAAAATTTGAATTGAATCTTAGGGAAATGATGGACAGAACAAAGCACACAAATGTAAGAATCTTCAGTGTCTCAGAAGGGGGAGAGAAGAGTAAAGGGCTAGGAAGATAAGTTGAGGATATAATGGGGGAAAACTTCCCAACCTTTATAAAAATATAAATGTGCAAATGAAAGAAGCTCAGTGAACTCCAGATGGGTAAATCCAAATAGGCTTTCCCCAAGACACAAACTAATCATTCTGTCAAATGACAAAGAAAAGAAGAAAATCCTGAAAATGGCAAGAGAAAAACAATCTGCTACATACAAGGGAAACCACAGAAGACTGAGTTTGGACTACTTAGCTGGCACTATGGAGGCAAGAAGACAGTGGCATGATATATTTAAGATCCTGAAAGAGAAAGACTTCTAGCCAAGAATTCTGTACCCAGCCAAATTGTCCTTCAAAATTGAGGGAGAGATTAAAATGTTCACAGGCAAACAAAGACTGAGAGAATATGTCGACAAGAGATCACCTCTACAAGATATACTAAAGGGAGTTCTGCCAGTTGAAAAAAAAGACAGAAGAGGGAGGTCTGGAGGACAGCACAGAAATGAAGAGTACCAGTAAGGGTAACCTAAAGGATTAAAAGAGAAAGAAGGGTCTGACAAATAAAATTCAAAGGATAAGATGGTGGATTCAAGAAGTGCCTTTACAGTAATAACTTTGAATGTTAACAGACTAAAATTACCAATTAAATGATACAGATTGGCCAAATGGATTAAGAAATAAAATCCAACTATACTGCTGCTTGCAAGAAACTCATCTTAAACACAAAGCTACAAATAGGTTGAAAGTGAAAGGATGGAAAAAGATGCCCCATACAAGCTGTAACCAAAAGAAAGCAGAAGTAACTATAGTAATATCAAAAAAGAAAAATAGATTTTAAATGTAAAGACATCATAAGAGATGAAGAAGGACACTATATATTAGTAAAAGGGACAATTAACCAAGAAGAAATGATAATCATAAATGTCTGTGCTTCCAATCAAGGAGCTCCAACATACATGAGACAGACACTGGCAAAACTGAAGGGAGTGATAGATGTTTCAACAGTAACAACAGGAGACTTCAATACACCACTCTCCTCTATAGACACAACAGCCAGACAGAGGATCAACAAGGAAATAGAGAATTTAAACAAATTTGATGAATAAATTAGACCTAACAGACATATATAGGCCATTACACCCCAAAACGCCAGGATTTACATTCTTCTCTAGTGCTCTAGGATAGAGCATATGCTGGGGCACAAAACAGGTCTTTATAAATTTAAAAGCATTGAAATTATTCAAAGCACTTTCTCTAATCACAGTGGAGTAAAGCTGGAAATCAATAAACACTAAAGGACAAGAACTTTCACAAATATATGGAGATTAAAAACACACTCTGAAAAAATGAGTAGGTCAAAGAAGAAATTACTATAGAAATCAGTAGCTATCTGGAAATGACTGAAAATGAGAATACAATATATTAGGACATATGGGATGTGGCAAAAGCTGTGCCAAGAGGGAAATTTATTGCCCTAAATGCCAATATTAAAAAAGAAGAAAGAGCAAAAATTGACGACTTAACTTCTCACCTGGAGAAACTTAAATTAAGAAAGACCAGCAAACTAACCCCCAAGTAAATAGAAGAGAAATAAAATAGATTAAAGCAGAATTAATTGAATGGGAGAACAAAACAATAGAAAGAATTACTAAAACCAAAAGTTGGTTCTTTGAGAAAATCAATAAAATCAATGGGCCACTAGCAAGGCTTACAAAGAAAAAAAGAAAGAGGATGCAAATAAACAAAATCAGAAATGAGAGGGGGGTCATTACCACAGACCCTGGAGAAATAAAAAAGCCACAAGAGAATACACTGAACAACTATATGCCAACAAACCAGACAACTTAGATGAAATGTACAAATTCCTGGAAACACACGAACAAGCTACACTGACTCAAGAAGAAATAGAAGATTCTCACAAACCAATTGCCAGTAAAGAGATTCAAACAATCAAAAATTTCCCCTCAAAAAAAAGCCTAGAACCAGATGGCTTCACAGAGGAATTTTATCAAACATTCCAAAAAGAACTAATACCAGTCCTGCTCAAACTTTTCCAAAAAATTGAGGAAAACAGAATACTACCTAACTCATTGTATGAAGCTAACATCACTTTAAAACCAAAACTGGGTGAAGATGCTATAAGAAAGGAAAACAGGCCTATCTCCGTAATGAACATAGATGCAAAAAATCTCAACAAAATACTAGCAAATCAAATGCAGCAGCACATTGAAAGAATTACACACTATGACCATGTGGGGTTTATACCAGAATGCAAGTATGGTTCAACACAAGAAAAGCAATTAATGCAATACAGCACATTAACAAATCAAAGGGAAAAATTATATTAATTATCTCAATTGATGGTGGAAAAGCATTTGACAAAATTCAACATCCTGTTCTGATAAAAGCACTTAAAAAAGTAGGAATTAAAGGTAACTTCCTCAACATGATAAAAGGCATATATGAAAAATCCATAACATTGTGGTCAATGCTGAGAGGCTGAAAGCTTTCCCCTAAGCTTGGGACTGAAACAAGGATACCCTCTGTCAGCTATTATTCACATTGTACTAGAAGTTCTAGCAAGAGCAGTCAGGCCATAAAAAGAAATAAACAGCATCTAGATTGCAATGGAAGAAGTAAAATGTTCATTATTTGCAGATGACATGATACTATACTTGGAAAATCCTAAGAAATCTACAACAAAGTTTCTTGAGGTATTAAACAAATTCAGCAGGGTGGCAGGATATAAAATTAATGTGCAAAAATTAGTAATGTTTCTGTACACCAGCAATGACCTAACCGAGGAGTCAGTTAAGGAAAAAGTTCCATTCAAAATAGCAACTTAAAGAATAGGGTATCTAGGAATGAACTTAACTAGAGATGTAAAGAACTTGTACATGGAGAACTACATAACATTGTTAAAATCAAAGGAGATCTAAATAAGTGGAAAGAGATTCCCTGCTCATGGATCAGAAGGTTAAATGTAGTTAAGATGTAAATTCTACCCAAATTGATCTACAGATTCAACACAGTACCAATCAAAATTCCATCAACCTACTTTGAAGACTTGGAAAAGCTTGTTATCATATTCATCTGGAAGGGAAAGAGACCCTGAATAGCTAAAAGAATCCTAAAAAACAAATAAAATGTGCAGATTAAAACTTCGTGGTTTTAAAACTTATTACACCGGAGCCTGCCCATATTAAAAAACAAAGTTACTACAAAGCTACGGTGATCAAAACAGCATGGTACTGGTACAAAGATAGAAGTAATGACCAATGGAATCGAATCAAATTGAAAGCGCAGAAATAGACCCCCAAATCTATAGTCAACTAATCTTTGACTAAGCTCCCAAATCCACTGAACTGGGAGAAAATAGTCATTTCAATAAATGGATTTGAGAATTGGATATCAATAGCCAGAAGAATGAAAGAGGACCTTTACTTTACACCCTATATAAAAATCAACTCAAATTGCCTAACACCTACAAAGAAGAACCAGAAACATAAAGTTCTTAGAAGAAAATGTAGGGAACATCTTCATGATTTAGTAATAGGAGGTAGCGTCCTAAACTTTACACTCAAAGCAAGAAGCTACAAAAGATAAAATAGACAAATGGGAACTCCTCATAAATCAAATGCTTTTGTGCCTCAAAAAACTTTGTCAAAAAGGTGAAGAGGCAGCCAACTCAATGGAAGAAAATATTTGGAAATCACACATCGGATAAAGGTTGATATCCTGTATGCATAAAGAAATCATATACCACCACAACAAAAGTACAAGCAACCCAATTATAGAGTGGGCTAAAGATATGAACAGGCATTTTTATGAAGAACAAATACAGAAGGATAAAAAAGCACATGAAGAGATGTTCGTTCTCATTAGCTATATGGAAAATGCAGATCAAGATTATAATGAGATACCACCTCACACATGTAAGAATGGCTGCTATTAAACAAACAGGAAACTACAAATGTTGGAGAGGATGTGGAGAAATTGTGACACTTATGCACTGCTGGTGGGAATGTATAATGGTACTGATACTATGGAAGACAGTCTGGCAGTTCCTCAGAAAACTACATATCAAGTTGCCCCATGACCCAGCAATACCACTACTCTGCATATAACCAGAAGACCTGAAAGCACTAACACAAACAGATATCTGCACACCGATGTTTATAGCAGCACTATTCACTGTCGCCAAAAGATGGAAACAATCTATGTGCCCATCAACAGACGAATGGATTAACAAAATGTGGTGTATACATACAATAGAATATGATGCAGCAATAAGATGAAATAATGTCCTGAAGTACATGACAAGGTGGATAAGCCTTGAGGACATAGTGCTGAGTGAAATAAGC
This sequence comes from Myrmecophaga tridactyla, assembly GCA_004026745.1. Lineage (NCBI taxonomy): Eukaryota > Metazoa > Chordata > Mammalia > Pilosa > Myrmecophagidae > Myrmecophaga > Myrmecophaga tridactyla. Next base: position 5,539 of record PVIY010062771.1, on the reverse strand, counting down.
CAGACACAAAAGAATAATACTATATAATTCCACTTTTATGACCAAGGTAAAGGTAAAATCAGAGGCTTGTAATACTTAATATAGGGGATCTAGAGATACACAGAAGCTTGAGTGGGTAGACAGTTTGCTAATGAGGTTGAACTTAATTGTAAGGGAATAGATAGAAGTGAAGATGGGTCACTAGTGTGTCTATATGTAATATTACCATATTGAAGGTGAATCTGATTAAAAGAAGTTGTATAGACTCATGTGTCCCACCAGTTAATACTACAAATATTTAATAAAGTTTTTGCATGATCTACTGCAAAGGTATGAATCTTGTATAGAGTATATAATTTTAGGGTATGGGGAAAAATGTTATTGCATGCTGTGGGCCATGTTTAATAGGAAAATGTCAACAGGACTACAGCAATACCAGGGATACATAAAGGGGGGATGGACAAGAGTTAGGGGGGATTTTGATTTTCTGTTTGTTGAGGGTGTGTTTATTTGCTATTTTTCTCTTGGAAACAATGAAATTATCTAAAATTCAGAAGGTTGATGGATTGTAGACTGTGGACATTATACATGAAGCCCAGTAGATGGAGGTGGCTGAAAAATGCATTGACTGAGAAGTAGATTGGCGAACGATGGTGTAAACATATGATTGAACATGGCACTGATTTACCATAAGGAACAGAGTTGTGAGGCATGCAATGATATGAATGAACCTGTGGGACATTTGGTGAGGCAAAATAAGCCAGAAACAAAAGAGCAAATATTGTAATATCTCATTTAGAAAATACTTAGAAGAAAACTTAGGCCTATATTTTAAGCTCTTATAGCAGTCACATTTAGTCTGGAGTAGCAATTGTTATTTCTAGAGTTTAAGGGGGTATTTTATATCCATATAACCGGTATTTAGAGATAAGAATGAAGTCAATTAGTTCACGTAAGGTAATTCAGAATATAGGGATAATGAAGACATTGTCTGTATTTTAGAACTTCACCTACTCTTTGAGACCAAAAGAAGAAAGTTGTATTATATCCAGAATCTAAATTTTCTGTAACTCATAATCTAACTCAGCCTGTCTGGGTAGATCATTTAAACAATCTAAACACAGAGATCCCAGAATAAAAATAAGAACCTTTAATCTTATATAGTTTAATGTAATGTCTGGATACATCCCAGAGTATATTTAGCAGTTAATCAAAAAGTATTGGCAAAGTCCCTTGAGGGATGGGAGAAAAATTATGAAACTATTAAACTTGACCACCAGGCAAACTCTGGATACTTGGCCAAACATTAGGGACACCCAAATCAATAGGCCAAGCCCTTGATCTTAAGGCTTGCTCTTGTGAAGCTTAAGTATGTAGTGGTGAAGCTTAGCCTATCTATAGATATACCTAAGAGTCACCTTGGGGACCTCTTTTGTTGCTCAGGTGTGACCTCTCTCTAAGCCCAACGCTGCAAGTGAAACCATTGCTCCCTGCATTAGGTGTGATGTGATATCCTGGGATGAAAGTCTCCCTGGTAGTGTGAGAGATGACTCCCAGGGATGAGCCTGGCTCTGGCACCGTGGGATCAACAATACCATCCTGACAGAAAGGGGGAAAAGAAGTGTAACAAATAAGGTATCAGTGGCTGAAAGAGTTCAAATAGGGTTGAGAGGCTACACTGAAGATCACTCTTACATATGCTTCAGTTAGACATTGCTACCCATCATAACTTGCCAGACCCCAACCAAAACCAGTCCTGCCTATCCTAAGGAATATCTAGGGCATTATATATGATTCTACAAAGTTTCCGTGCACTAGGGTAATTTTCTAAAACCTACACCCTCCAGATGGGTCCCTTGGCCAGGTAAGTCCTGAAATGCAAAGGGGCCAGCCTTTCCAAAACATCAACTAGTTCTATTCCTCTATCCCGTATTATCAACAGTCCCTTCCAACATGAAAAAGTTAGAATTGGCGTAGCCCAAATACCCCTAAAGAGTGGGAGAAAGATCAAAAGTGATGGTGGAGTTATACAGAGAAGGTCGGTTTTAACAAATGAATATGAGTGCTGAATCATTATATTGCTATTTATTTTAGCCTCACTGGAGGCAGCTAGAAATAAAAGCCTAAAATTTTGAAATTGTAACCCATTCCAAATCTGTTCTACAACTAATCGTTGTACTTTGAAATTTATTGCTTTTATGTGTATCTGTTATTTAAAGAGAAAGAGAAGTATAACAGAGAAGATAGGATTTAACAAATGAGTATGACTGCTGAATCATTATATTGATATTTCTGTTGGTACCCAGTGTCTTGGAGCAGCTGGAAGAAAAAGGAAAAATTATGGAATGTAACCCATACCACATTTTAAAATCTGGTCTATAAGTACTTGTTAAAATGTACTTGAAGATTTATTGCTTTTTTGTATGTATTCTTTATTTCACAATAAAAAACATTATGTAAAAAAATAATAATATACACTGCTCTAGAACATTCCATCTTCTAACAGATTTATTTTTGTTTCGTTATATAATCTCAGTTGAGAACACACAGGAGTATTTATATGTGTGATTGTCAAATGAAGTTCTTTACTCTATTTTAATTTTTTTCTTGAGGGTATATGTAAAGAGAATATTGTCAGAGAAATTTCTAAAGTTTAACCATATGTCTTTCAATGTTTACCATATGTGTGAGTGACATATTTCTCAGGAGGGGAGGCCTAATATTCTTGTTGCAGCAGAGTAAGGGTTTGAGTTTAATTCCTAACTCATTAACTGTTTCTGTGGCATTTGTATTTTCTTTTAACTTAAATTACAGTTAATGATCAAGTGTCTTCCTTTCCTGCCTCATTTCCTGGAGAAGTAGGCTGACTTCTAACTAAGAAGTACGTTAACTTCCTTAATACCTATTAACTATCTTGAATTGCTTACAGTTTGCCTTTGCCCCCACTTGGCTGATGCCCCCAGAATCTTACCCTTTATTGCCACATTCGGTTAATAGCCATGTTGTTTTATTCTGATATCTGCAACTCCCTACCCTAGTGATGTTATAAGAGCTCCTTTCTGAAATAATTCCTCCAAATGCACATTTCACTAATTACTGCATTACTGCCCGACTCATCTGTCTTAGTCATTCCTGCCTGTGGTCACAAATGGGGAATAGCTTCTCACTGCCTGCTATGTAAAGTCCAGTTTTTCTTGGCCTTGCATTTGAGCCAGCATTATGTCCCACTGCTTTCCTTTGTCCATCCTGTTCTCCAATGCAATGGAACCACTCTCTGTTTCTGAGAGACTTTGTGTCTTCCCACTGTATTCATTATATATGCTGTAAGTTCTATCCTGTCTTTTCTCCTCTGCAATATCAAGGCCAAAGCTTATTCTTCTTTTAAAGCACACAAGAAAGGGAATCTTATTCCTTAGGCTTTTCTGATCCTCCTAGCTTGTGCCATTTGAAAGAATTATATACCCCAGAAGAGCCATGTTTTAATCCTGATTCAACATTGTAGGTGGAAAATTTTTATTAGATTATCTCCAAGGAGATGTGACACATCCACTTGTGGGTGTGAACTTTGATTAGATGGAGATGTGACTCCACCCATTCCAGGTAGATTAGTTTACTAGGATCCTTTTAAAGAGGAAACATTTTGGAGAGAGTTAGAAACCACAGAACTGACAGAAACTTGAGAGCTGACAGAGAGAGCAGAGCTGACACAGATGCTGACACTTAGAGATCAGAGACACAGATGTTTGGAGATGCTTGGAGCTCAGCAGATGTCTCCATGAGATGTTAAGCAAACCAGAACCAGGAGAGAGCCAGGGGAAACCAAGAGATGAAAGCCACTCTGGAGAAGCAAAGTGAGGAACCCCCACAGAAAGAGAGGCTGAAAACAGTGGAGCCCAGGAGCAAGGGACCAGCACAATGCTGGCCATGTGACTACAAAGCTGACAGAGGTGTTCCTGACCCATTGACCTTCCTTGAATTAAGGTATCTTAGGATGCCTTAATTTGGACATTTTATAGGCTTAGAACTATAAACTTGTAACTTATTAAATCCCCCTTTTTAAAAGCTGTTCCAGTTCTGGTATATCACATTCTGGCCCATTGCAAACTAAAACATAGCTGGAAGTAATGTTTTCTTTTTCTGGATTTTAGTTGTACCTCTCATGTTTCGTGCTTTTCTGTGTTACTCATATTGGCATCTTATTTACCCTTCTCAAGGGGAGAGTAAGTCTCTATCATTTTATTGCTTAACCTCAGTGTCTAGTTCAGGGGTTTTTATTTTCCTCAGTACATTTTTGGATAATGTTAATATTAGTATTAATATATAGAAAGCACATCCTGAAAGATGTTTTAGAATAAATGTTTATTCCATTACCATTGTTAGTATTCTTACCTTTCTTAGTTATTTCCATGTACCTTGGAATTAATAAGATTACCTCCTGTAATTTGAGCCATTCTATTAGGTATTTTGGTATTTCCGTTTCATCAAATTCTCTCTGTTCCAGCACATTAAGTAATGAATGAAATAATGAATTCGACTTTATATGTGAGCTTCCTAAATTTTAGCCATTAAAATTTTTGTAGTACTTTTCCATATAACGTCTAGTAAAGGAAAGATAAATGAGAGGTTAGTGACCAAATTCTGCTCAATATGATGGAAAAGTCCAAGCATATTTTGTATTGCTGAGAGTAAGACTATGAATAGCCCTTTAGAGCACTCCAGTGTGAACACAACTGTTGACAGTCTAGAGTTCTTTGTTTTATAACACTGATTACAACTATTTTCTTCTAAGAGTGTGTGTAATAACTGAGTGACCAGTAATTTCAACTCCCCAGGGCACCAAGCTCTAAGTAATAACAACAAGAATAACAAGCCAATGTTTATACCCCATACACATGGAGCACTAGAGAATTACCAAGGAGAGATCTTAATTTTGGCTCTCAGTCACAGCTCTTATAGCAGAGTTCCAAGGCACATCTTTTGGAACTCTCCTTACAGCCTTCTGAAAGAAACATTTATTGACAGATATTCTGTTCGCCACCCCAGCCCAAGGCTGAGTTAGGAATACCCAATCTGTATTTCCAGAGTAACACATAGAATCATAGTTGCCTGTTAACTTGTCCATGTCTGTTGCTTTGACAAAACTCAAAGAGGTCCTTCAGGACAACAACTGTATCATTCATCTTTGTATCCCCAGAATTTAACAGGGTGCTTGGCATGCATTAGATATCAATATTTTTGAATGACCACAGCTTGTTACCTATCTTTGAGCTCATAAGAGATTTTAAGTAGCATATTAAGGAAGAGAAAAAGTGGTTTGAAGCAAACACATAGCCACAACAAATAATATTTTAGATCTTATAGCATGTCAAGTGACAAAAATAGTATGAAAAAGACTCAAAAACGTATCAGTCTGGATCACTTTGTTTTGAGAGAGTAATAACCTAGAGTATTTGAATAATTTCTGCATGCATGCATCATCATGATACTAGAGTTTTTATTCATTTTTAAATTTTTTAAATTAATTTTTAAATTAAAAAATGTTATAAGAAAGAAACACAAA
>PVIY010062770.1:0-10738 GCA_004026745.1 Myrmecophaga tridactyla | reverse complement strand
CTACTTCATAGCTAGCAAGGGTGCATTCAGCCTCAAATTGCAGAAGAGGCAGAAAGGGGCATGTAGGAGGCATCGAGGAAAGCCCTAAAGGCAAGGAAGAGAAAACGAATAAAGCTGGGACAAAACACAGCACTTCACGAGGGATTAGGCAGGAAGTTTGCCAACTGGAGAACTTTCTGGTTGACCTTCTGACAACCAGAGCTGATCGAGCACTGGGGAGCTGATCAGACACTGGGGAGAGGTCCTGATCACACTGCACTCCCCCATCCCCATCTCTGCCTGTTGACAGTAAATTGGGAATCTATTGTCAGTGCCACCTCAGTGCTGGCAGGTTTCTGTTGCCCAGAAAACAGAAGGACCGGGAAAAGGGCATGTTCCCATCCACGCCTTGTCTCACTCACCTAGATGCCCGGGTGTGTGGTCGCTGAGCCACTTAGCTCAGCCACTGAGCTGAGTGTCCTTTGAAAGTTTCATAGATAGGTGATCTTTTCCTTGCCTTTTTGAAGAGCTGGCAAGTGGCCCTTTTTCCCTCCTCTCTCAGCCTCTTCCACAAGAGAGAGGAGGAGGGAAAGTGAGTCCCTTGCCTTAGCCTTCGTCCATCCCACATCGATGACCTGAGCCCTGGACTGGAGAAGAGCTCCTTTCTGAGGGGTCTGGGTGCTGAGATTAGCTGCCATCAGGACCTCCCCTCCTCTGGCTGCTGTTTTTTGTTGTTTGTTTTTAGGTTTGTTTGTTTGCCCTCTCCTTGTCCCAACTGTGGAGGGGAGAAATATTTTGAGGGTACAAAGCTGTCTGGTCTTGACCGTGCCGCTTCTGCGTGATTTCTCATTAACCGGGGCCCTTATGGAAGGGACACAGGTCATTCATTCAGCCTGGTCTTTGTGGAAGGGACACAGGTCATTCATTCAGCCTCACTGGGAGCCTCGCCTGTAAACAAGGCAGGGTGGGATAGGAAGGAAGGCTGACTATGAGCTTGATAAACCACTAAGAAGTGAGAGTAACCCCTTCTGCAGACATGGAGAACACTAGAAGCTTCCTGCACCCTTTGGGGTGAAGCCAGGAATGGTATTGGTGGGGGACATGCCACCCCACCCCACCCCTGCCGACAGCCTTGCCCTGCAGCACAGGCTTTCTGTTTCCACAAACACATTGGTTCCCAGCTCCTGTTTCCAGTAGGCTGCTCACACCAACTCTGACCTCCCAGGATTTTTGTATTCGGGTTGTACTGGGCAGGAGGCCACTGCTTCCAGCCCCGGGTTCTGCCCGGGTCAGTGCGGCAAGGGCAAGGACTGAATTCAGCGCCCACCTTCCACTTTCTCCTCCCTCAAACACGTGGGGCAGGGACAGGAGAACGAAGATCGCTTCCTACTTCCTAGGATCGAAAAAGGGAAGGGCCAGACCCCCAATCTATGAGGGTCCCAAAGGATGCCCCCATCTCCTTCTTACAGAGCACTGTGTAAAGAGACCCAGTCTTGAGCTGGGGTGCTCGGGTGCCACCTTTTGTCCCACTCTGCCCCCCCGACTTGGTTGGAGCAAGCAGAGGAGGGTCTCGGGTGAGTGACAGAAGGTCGTTGAACTCTTCAGGAGCAGCCCTGGAAGGGTCAGGCGAGTCTGAAGGAGGTGAGACAAAGCTAACAAGCTGTTTGCTTCCTTTGGAGCCACTCACCGCTTACCCCAGGCCAATGTGTGTGTGGTTTCTTTTCCAATCTCATCCTAGTGCCAACGTAGGGAGAGACACAGAGACATGCAGGCAGGCCTGCTCTTAGGGTGACAGGGCACAAATGAGGTGTAGTCCCTAGAATCTAAGACCCATGTGTCTTTCTCATTTTAACCTTCATGATAATAGGATGTGTTTCACAACCCATGAATACAGATAATGTTTCTTTGATCCCCCTAAAAGCTGTTATTAAAATCGCCGATACATCTTGTAGTTGGTTCTTAGAATGAAGGAACGAGTAGTTTTTTCTGTGCCCTTTTCTCTCTCCAATATCCTTACCTCTTTTCTACATAAATATGTATTTTACCTAGAATCTTGTTGCATTGTGAAACAATGTTTCATTTTATACCTCCGTTCAAAAAGGAAGTCCTGTCTTGGTCCTTCCAAGAAGCCAGCTCTCTGTCTCCCCATTTTATGAGCTCTCTTGGCAGATTTTCCAAATGTCTCCTGCTCTGCCGAGCCCTATGGCCCAAACCTACTCCCCGTGGGAAATGATAAAGCCTTAGAAAGACTCACTTTCCCTTCAGAACTGTTTCCTCCTTTGTAAAATACATTCCTCCAGCTTCTAAAATGTCTGTGGGTTTGCTCCCACCTCCATGAGCCAGCAGGGTCTTGTCAGAACTCATAGAACTGTACACTAGAAGGAGGGAGTTTTACTGTACATAAATTACACCATCAATAAAGCTGACTTAAAAAAAAAAACAACCAGGCAAACCACACATGTTCAAGTTCATTGTTGTCTTTGCATCATTGTTTGCAAAACATTGGCAGCAACCTACGTGTCCATCAATAGGGGATTGGTTCAATAAATTAGGGTTATTTGCATATAGTATGATATGGTTTAAAAAGAATTAGAAAGATCTACAGATCTGATATGAAAATACCCCAAAGAGAGAGTGTCAAGTGAAAAGAAAAACAGTGCTTCAAACAGTGGATTCTGTTTTCTCCCCCTTTGTTTCAATGTATGCATGTGCATTTGTTTGGAATAGCTCCAGAAGGATGCGTGGCAAACAGCCAACATTGGTTTCCTCCAAAGATAGGGACTGGTGCTGCGGGGCAGGGGTAGGAGGAAGACGCAGTTGTCGCTGTGTGTCTTTTTTTTGCAATTTGAAAATTTGTGCATGTATCCTCCATTCACAACACAAAGTTCAAAGTCAAAACAAATTGCCTTGACAAAAAATGCAAAAGAAGCCCAGAGTGGCATTGGCCTCTAGCCAGATTGTTTCTGTTTCTCTCTTTCAGGACCATCCTGTGAGCCAACTCACTCACCCACCAGCAGTGGAAAGAAGCTCTTTGCTCCTGTTCCATTCCCTTCGGGCTCCACTGAGGATATCTCCCCCAGTGGCCCTCTGCAGCCCCCTCCCCTCCCCCAGAAAAAGGCAGTGAGCCGGACAGCCTCTTCACCAGACGGCTTCTTCTGGACCCAAGGCTCCCCCAAGCTAAGGACAGCGAGTCCCAAGCTAAACCTCAGCCACTCTGAGACCAACATCAATATCCACGAAGAATCTCTCTTCTGTTCCTCAAGCCCTGGGAGCCGCCACCATCGTGTCTTCTCCTCCTCTGAGCCTCTGGAGAAAACTTTCAAAGGCAATGGCCACTGGGCCCCAGCCCTGGGGCCGGTGGGCAGCCAGAGCGGCTGTGGGACCGCCAACCTCCACTGCGCGGCCCTCCCCTCCGCCTCGTCCTCCCAGCTGAGCGTGTCCAGTCAGGCCTCCAGCGCCAGCTCCCAGCTTCAGCTCCACCGCCTCCTGAGTAGCATCAGCAGCAAAGAGGGCACCTACGCCAAGCTGGGGGAGCTCTACACCCAGTCCCTGCGCCGCCTCGTGGCCAAGTGCGAGGACCTCTTCATGGGTGGCCAGAAAAAGGAGCTCCACTTCAACGAGAATAACTGGTCGCTCTTCAAACTGACCTGTAACAAGCCCTGCTGCGACTCGGGGGATGCCATTTACTATTGTGCCACCTGCTCCGAGGACCCCGGCAGCACCTATGCTGTGAAAGTAGGTACAACTCCCTCCTCCTCCCATTCCGTGTGACTTGTGCAAGTCATTTCACATGTCTAGGTTTCATGAGAAGGGCAGATTACTAGTGTTCCTTGGACTACTTAATGCTCAAAGATTTCACACTTGGCCTGCCTAGGGCATGGTGCTGTGAGATTTGTAGTAGAAATATAAGATGCATTGTGTGCTTCCGAGATTGAATCTGATGTGCACTAGTTGGAGTCAGAAAATAGTTGGCTTTGAATGCAATGGACAGTTGATTCATTTGTTCAGCAGGTTTTTGCTGAGTGCTTACTATATGCAGGCACTTTGCAAAGCTCTGGGTATATAGAAATGGACATACGGTTCCTTATGGAGCTTATAATTAAGCGAGGGAGATGGACAATTAAGATATTGCCCTTCAGATGTTAGAGTCAGCAGGAGTATGAGACCTAGGCGTTTTCTAGAACAAAAAGCATACTAATACATTTATCAAGCACTCATTGTACAGCCAGACCCTCAGCTGTGTGTATGGACTTCATTACCTCTAAACCTCACAGTAATTCTGCAGGGCAGGTAGGTTTTACTTGGAGAATTGAAGGCTTTTAAGATTCAGTAATTTGTCCACAGCTCATTGGCAGCCAAGGTGGATTTGAACCAAATCCTGTGCTCCAATCTGCTCAGTTAAGGAAAAGCTCAGAGAAGTTAAGTGACTAGTCCAAAGTAACACAGCTCTTTACTCTTTGTCACTGGATCAGGCCTGTTGCCACCATACCTACTTGGCTTTCTAAGGGCACAGCTGAGCGAGCTGGTTGAGTCATCTACACCCATGTGGGCCACTGTGTTCTCTCCCACAGACTTTGGTCCTTCCTCATGGCCCCCTTTCTCATCTTCTTTTGGTTGTCCTTAAATATCTGATGAGTCCATGCATCTTCTACAGATGCAGGCTGTGTGGGGGAAGGGAGGCAGTGAAGATGGGAACTCTGGGTCTCTTTTGCTATCAACTATCCCTAGACATTCTTTTTTTTCCCCCCCATTTAGAACAATAAAAACAGTGAAATAAAATAAAGTGGCCTTGGTGGGGTAACCTTTTGGTTACAGAAAAATTTTTTTTAATATTATGGTTATTAGCCAAACAAAATTGCAGTGAATTTTACTTTGAGATTTTTTCTTTTAAGAAATTTGTAACACTACCATAAAATATGTTCAAGGGGCTATATAAATATATAACTGCTTGTTGCCTTCCTGTGAAAAAAATGAGGGGGCTAAGTGTTTTAGTTTCCCAGGCTGCCCAAGCAAATAACATGAAATGGGTCCAGTTAAACAAAGGGAATTTATTCACACAGAGTTTGAGATTGGGAGAAAGTTCAGATCAGGGCATCATCAAGGTGATGCTTTCTTCCTGTATCAGTTAGGATTCTCTAGAGTAAGAGAATCAACAGGAAATATTCATAAATATAAAATTTATAAAAGTGTCTCACATAACCGTGGGAACGTAGAGTCCAAAATCTGTAGGGCAGGCTATGAAGCTGACAATTCCAGTGGAGGGTCTGGACGAACTCCACAGGAGAGGCTCGCTGACGGAAGCAGGAATAGAGTCTGTCTATTCTGAATCCTCCTTAAAAGGCTTCCAGTGATTAGATTAAGCATCACTCATTGCAGAAGATAACCCCCTTGGCTGATTACAAATGGAATCAGCTGTGGATGTAGCCGATGTTCTGTTCTCATCCAATAAAAGGGACATAAATTCGAGCTCCTTGCAGCCAAAGAGATGGAGCCAAGGAAGTTCTTCACTCTTGCTAGCTCCAGCAAACCTGAGAAAATCATCTGTGGGTTACCTCTGGCTTCCACTGAGACCTCTTCCCATGTTCAACTAAATTGGTCTTTCTCACCTTGTCTCTTGGGGCTGAACCTGGGGGACTCATTCAGCGTCGAAAAGCAGCTTATTTCTCCATTTTGAGGAGGAAAAAGCTTCATGGAGAGGCTTACGGTAGAAAGGGGTTTGACTCCACTGCAAGAATAAGGGGCCACCTGGCACAGGACACCTGGATCTGCCACCAAATTGGAACCACAGGGCGCAAAGGGTTTGCTTTTTAATATCCTTAAGTGACTGTGACATGCAGCTTAGATTCTAGGGCCCTGGATTATATCGTGGAATTAGCTATATTCTCCAATGAACAGTGCAGAAAATTCAGTTTTCCCAGAGGGTGTTAAAGATGAGCAATGCTCCTCATTTCATTAGACATCTAAGCCATAAGGAAATCAGAAGGTAGGCTTTCATTCAGAGGTCTCCTGCAAGACTTTCCCAGACCCGTGGTAGCTCATACCATCCCTGACCACGCAAAAAGGAGATTTGGAGAAGAGCTTCAACTATTCAGACTATGGTAATGCAACAAAATTCCCAGGAATAGCAATATCAGTTTGCAAGTGTGCCTGGCCTGCTAAGTGCAGGGAGGGGGTTGTCTGCGGAGCAGCATTTTGCACCTGCAGCTGTTCTACCTCGTTAGTGCCCCAGTCTAGACGGGATACAAATAACAATCATCTGGGAATCCGCGTGGAGGGGGGCGTGGTTACCTCTCAGTGCCTTCTGTGCAGGCTGGTTGCTGAGATGAAAATCAGTGCATGTTAAACAGGGAGCAGGCGCTGGAATCAGTATGTAACCCCCGGTGGTGACGTCCCAGTGAACAAAAGCAGGCTCACACCCGCTCCCCCAAATGCTGGAGTCTGCATTTCTGGGCTTGGAGACAAGCAGCACTGAGGAGAGAAAGCCAGCTCTTGTAGTCCTAGTTCTTGAATATGTGCTGGGGGCGGGGTGAGGAGGAAGGAGGGGGTAGTTCATTAGCTGTGTGTGAGTTTTCCAAGCTGCTTCATTTCTCAGTCATCTAGAACTCCAGGCGGATGATTAGGGACCTGTGTTCAGCTGGCTGGGCCATTTCTATTATTGTTTTTTAAAACAGATGTGACTTAGCCCAGACTTTCAACCGTAAATGAAACCGAGGCCTCAAGTTTTAAGGCCAGACTTGGCCGAGGCAAAAATGTTTGAAATTGAGCAGAACCAAAGGTGGGTGTGAATATCTTGAGTGAAAACTCGAGCTCAGACACACTGAAACTAAATGCGTGAGAGAGAGAAGAGAAGATGGGAATGTAAGGTGATGGGGGTGGGTGGGGGTGGGACAGAGCAGAAGTGTCTGTCCCTGCCCCAACCCCGGAACAGCTCTCTTGAATGGCCTTGCCCTGCTCTTTAACATGCCCTCCCCATGGCCCCTCTCCGCCCTGCTGTGCAGTGGCCCAAGGAACCTGCGGGTCTTGCCAGAGGACCCAGCTCCCCGATTTTGAAACACACCCAGCCCAGTTCCCATTTCCCAGTGCCTTCATTTACATCTCTGTGCACAATGTCAGCAGGCTGGACTGGACCTCTGAGCTGCAAATGTTTGCTGGGCCTAGGCCTTTGACACCATGGAGAAAAGGAGTCCTGGGAAACACCACGCGGGCTTTGCAGCAGCTGCGCCGTCCCGTTCGGTACAGTCTGGGTACAGCAAAACCTGCAGGAGCGGCGACCCTAGCGACCTTTCACACTTAGGGCTGGCCATGGGGCAGGCACCCTGCCAAACCCCACACCTGCACTTATCTCCTTTCGTCCCCCTAGCAGCCCCAGGAGGGAGCAGCCAACTCCGCCCCTGAGAAAACCCACTTTGTGCCAAGTACCTGGCCAAAGGTGACACAGCCAGTTGAATGGCAGGGTTGATATTTAAACCAGGTTCTTTTTTTAAGAACTGAAGCCCCTGCCTTTGACCTTGGGCACATTTAACCTCTAGAAACCTCCGTTTGCACGTCTGCAGCATCATTTGCCACAGAGTTGTTGGAAGATTTTTTTAATGAGACGCTGCATGAACACTGCTTGGCTGGCAAGCATCTCACGCATGCAAGAGTTCGGGAGTTCTGCTGTGGGTGTGAAGCTTCACTGCAGGGGAACAGCCCTGACACCAAGAATGTTTTTTGTTGCAGATTCACTGAGGGTCCAGCAGGCAGGTGCCTACCCAGTGGCTGGCCAGTGGCATTGATTTTATTTGCAAGACTATTTTATTGAGGCTCTCATGGGTTCCTTTGGTTTAATAGTGTTTAGAAGGCTGCCATTTAACTAGTGAACTAGACTAGTTAAAGCCTGAAACCATACCCTTCAGACATGCCTTCCAAATCATTTTTGTTATGGTAATAGGCAGCTACGTCGGGGATAAAATGAACTCCTTATTTCCATTCTACGTCTGTGATCAGGACGTTATTAAATCAGTGTGTTCTCCTCTTCCCTTAGCTATTAAAAAGTTTCCTCGGCCACTGAACTCTTTTCTGCCAGGTTTCCTGCTGAGGAGGTTTGCATAGCTGCAATATAAATAAATCCCTGTGAAAAAAATGAGTGTAGTAGAGCTTATCAAACAATACTCATAGCACTGGGGCTCTCCGCAAACACCACCATAATCAATCGAGGGTGGCAGTGCCGCAGTCCGAAGGTGAGGTTGTTTGGGGGTTGTTGGAAGGAAGGTATCTCGTAGGCAGATATTTGGTGTCTGTTCTCAGCGTGGCCTCACGGTCCCTGCCTTTTTTTGTGAAGCATGCCTGAGATTGCACAGTGTCCCTGTGAGATTGGAGACCTGACCATCTTCAGACATTTTCTCATCCCACTTATGGGGAAGTCGAGGCCTGATGGAGGACCACGCTGGCTGGCTCAAGAGTCCAGTTGAGGGGTGGCTGGAAGGGGTTCGGTTCTGTCTTCAGAATAAACAAGAGACCAAAGTTGAGGGAAAGAGACGGTTGTGTGGCTTCCCTGGGGAACTCAGGGACCCTGGGGACACACAGACTTGAGATGTCTGTGTCAGTTATTTCCACCTTCCGTTCAGAGGATGTCTTTGGACCTGAGGTTCCTAATTCCATGGGGAGATCTCTGCTTTCTTTCAGAAATGTGACCGTGCCCCTGCTGTGTCCGTGCCCCTGCTCCCCCACCGCCACACACATACACACACACACACACACACACACACACACACACACACACACACTTACTTGGAGAAAAAACGTGCAGCTTCCACACAGAAGCTCCACTGAAAACAACCCTTCAGTTCATTCTAGATTAATAGGTATTGTACATTTAACCTGGATCTAGACATTTGTCCAAGTCCTAACGATTCAGGGCCTTCACCTGCATCTCAGATTCCCCAGGAAGGGACCACCCAGAGGTCAAAGACATCTGCTGTGAGGCAGCTGCCCTTGCAGGTGGGGGGCGGGGAGGCCCATGTCAGTTCTCTCTGGCCTCCTGGAGCTTTGTCCAGCCCACGCTGTGGATGACGGAGATCTTCCTGCCATCCCAGTGGACCGCTCTGCCTGCTGCTCTGCAGAGACCCTGCATTTGCTGGGTCACATGGTCACTCCGTGTTGAACATTTTAGGAAACTTCCAAACCATGCTCCAGAGTGACTGACAGCATGGTACGTTCCCACCTGCAATTGATGCGGGTCCCCATTTCTTCACAGCCTCATCAATTCTTATCATCTGCCTTTTTCTTTTTTTCAATGAAAATCATTCCAGGATGGGCCGTAGTGGATCAGCAGGCGGAGTTCTCACCTGCCCTGCCAGAGACCTAGGTTCGATTCCCGGTGCCTGCCCATGCTAAAAAACCAAATTCATGCTAGTGGGTATGACCTGGTATCTCACTGCAGTTTTGATTTGCATTTCCCTAATGACTAATGATGTTAAACATTTCTCATGTACGTTTGGGCCACTTGTATCATTTCTTTGGTGAAATGTCTACACGTACATTTTGCCTGTTTTTATTTTCAAACATAATTTTATTGAGATATATTCATATACCATACAATCCATCCAAAGTATACAGTCACGTTTGTGCATTCATCACTATGATCAATCTTACAACCTTTGCATTACTCCAGACAATGAAATAAGAAAAAAGAAAAGCCCAAACATCCCATACCCCTTATTCCCTCCTTTGTTGACCCCTAGTATTGCAATCTACCCAATTTAAAGACTTACAATAAAGGTAAGTTAACTAAGACAGTGGAATATTGTCAGAGAGAGATATATAGATCAGTGGAACAGAACAAAACAGAAGTAATCCATACAAACACCATTACCTGTTTTTTCATTGGGTTGTTTTATTGTTGAGTGCTAAGAGTTTTGGGTCAATTCTGGATACAAGCCCTTTATTGGATATGTGTTCTGCAAATATTTTCTCCTAATCTATTGCATTTCTTTTTCTTCATGGTACCTTCTGAAGCCCAAAAGTTTTGAATTTTGATGAAGCCCAGTCTAACACTGTTTTTCTTTTATGGACCATGCTTTTAGTGGGTGGCTAAGAAATCTTTGCCCGAGTTAAGATCTCAAAGATTCTCTCCTTTGGTTTCTTATCATTCGTAATGTTTTAGCTCTGACACTTTAATCTATATGATCCATGTTGAGTTATATAATAATTTTCGTGCATGGTTAATTTAAGTTTTAGGCTCACCATTTTGCACTGGGATCTCCAGTTGTCCTGGCACCCCATGTAGAAGAGACCAGTGGACCCCACACCTGATCTCTCTTCTCCTTTTCCCCACAGATCTGCAAAACCCCTGAGCCCAAAGCAGCCTCCTGCTGCAGCCCGTCCGTACCCGTGCACTTCAACATCCAGCAGGACTGCGGCCACTTTGTCGCCTCAGTGCCCTCCAGCATGCTCGGCTCTCCCGATGTGCCCAGGGACCCGCTGCCCGCCCACCCCCCCGCCCAGGAGCAGGACTGCGTGGTGGTCATCACCCGCGAGGTGCCCCACCAGACGGCCGCGGACTTCGTGCGGGACTCGGCCGCCAGCCATCGGGCTGAGCCCGAGGTGTACGAGCGGCGTGTGTGCTTCCTGCTTTTGCAGCTCTGCAATGGGCTGGAGCATCTGAAGGAGCACAGCGTCATCCATCGGGATCTGTGCCTGGAGAACCTGCTGCTGGTGCACTGTACACCCCAGGCCCCCCAGGCAGCCTCCCCCAGCCCCTCCGCCGCCCCCTCTGCCC
>PVIY010062769.1:0-10741 GCA_004026745.1 Myrmecophaga tridactyla | reverse complement strand
ACATCTGTGTTTCTTCCAATTTCTCCCTATGGAAATGAAAACCTGTATCCTGTGAGTATCCTCCTTTGCATCTTGGCACTAGACAACTTGTTTTGAGATTCACAGGTCCACAGCAAGAAGAGAACTTTTTGCACCTGTTTAAGGTGATGCTTGAAGTTGCCAAGTTGACAAGGGGTGGACATGTGTTAGTTAGATTCAGCTGTCAACTTTGCCAGGTGAGTATACCTAGTCTTGTTGCTGCGGACATAAGCCAACGGTATGTCAACCTCATTTGTTGCTAATTACATCTGCAGTCGGCTAGGAGGCGTGTCTGCTGCAATGAGTGACGTTTGACTTAATTGGCTGGTGCTTAAATGAGAGAACGAAATGTAGCACCACCTAAGCAGCTTGGCATTCCTCATCTGAGCACTCGCAGCTCAGCCCAGGCCTTTGGAGATGCAGAAAGAAGATACCCCGGGGAAAGCTGTTGGAACCCAGGGGCCTGGAGAGAAGACCAGCAGAGACCATCCTGTTCCTTCCACGTAAGGAAGAACCTCAGTGGAAAGTTAGCTGCCTTTCCTCTGAAGAACCAACAGAATAAATCCCCTTTTATTAAAAGCCAATCCATCTCTGGTGTGTTGCATTCCAGGAGCTAGCAAACTAGAACACCAGTTGTGTCAGTTTGCAAGCTGCCAGAATGTAGTATACCAGAAACAGAGAGGCTTTTTAAAAGGAGAATTTATTAAGTTGCAAGTTCACAGTTCTAAGACTGTGCAAATGACCAAATTGAGGCAAAGGTTTAAAAACATCCAAATTAAGGCATCTACGGAAAGATACTTTGGTTCAGGAAGGCTGATGGTGTTTGTGAGTTCTCTCTAAATTGAAAGGCACATGGTGACATCTGCTAGCTTACTCTACAGACTTCAATGGCTTCCCTGGGGCTCTGTCCATTCTGTTGGCTCTGTCAGTTCTTGTGGCTCTAAAGCTTTTTCCAAAATCGTTCCCTCTTTTTTTTTTTTTTTTTTTCTTGCATGGGCAGACACCGGGAATCAAACCCATGTCTCCTGAATGTCAGGCAAGAACTCTGCCACTGAGCCATCGTGGCCCACCCCAAAATGGTTCCCTCTTAAAAGGCTCAAGTAGCAACCCCACCTTGAATGGATGGAGAAACATCTCCATGGAAACCGTCTAATCAAAAGTTACCACCCAAAATTGGGTAGGTCACATCTCCATGGAAACAATAAAAGAGTTCCTGCCCAGCTATATTGAATGAATATTGGCTTTTCTGGGGTACACAATAAATTCAAACAGGCACACCAGTTAAGCATTAACTCCCCATTCCCGACCCAATGTAGACCCAGGTAAAATGAATTATACTATTTAACTCTATGGGTTTGCATATTCTAATTATTTCATAAAAGTTAGATCATACAATATTTTCTTATTTCAATAAGCATGATGGCTTCAAGGTTTATCTATGTTGCAGCATGTATCAGAACTCCATTTTTATGCCTAGATAATATTGCTTCTGTACATGCCACATTTTGTTTATCCAATAATTTTTGATGGACACGTGTTATTTCCATCTTTTGACAATAGAGAATAATGTCACTGTGATCATCAGTAAGAAAATATCTATTAAATTTCTTGCTTTCAATTATTTTGGATATATACCTAGAAGTGGTACTGCCAAGTCATATGGCAATTTTATACCTAATGTTCTGAGGAACTGCCAAACTATCTTCCACAACAGCTATACCACTGTCCATTCTCGGCAAAAAATTTCCTAGTTCGCCACATTCTTTCAAATACTTGTTATTTTCCATCTTTTTATTTATTTATTTTTTTACATGGGCAGGTACTGGGAATTGAACCCAGATCCTCTGGCACAGCAGGCAAGCATTCTTGCCTGCTGAGCCACCGTGACCCACCCTCCATCTTTTTAAATAGTAGCTACTCTAGTGAGTAGTATTCCATGTACAAGTCCTTTATATTCCTGGTTAAATTTATTCCTAGATATTTGAATATTTTATTATTATAGTAAATGGAATTTTTTCTTGATTTCCTCTTCAGATTATTCATTACTAATATATATGAACACTACTGATTTTGTATGTTTATCATCTACCCCAACTTGGCAGAACTTATGTTATGATTCCTCATAGCTTTGTGGGTGGATTTTCAAGATTTACTATAAATTTAGCATCATGTCATTTAAAAATTGAGGGTGTTTGGCTTCTTTATAATTTGGATGCTTTATATTTATTTTATTGCCTAATCACTCTGGCTAGTACTTCCAATGTTGAATAACAATGGTGACAGTGAGGATCTTTGAATTTTTTTCATAATTTAGAAGGAAAGATTTCAGTCTTTCATCATTCAGTATGATTCCTGTGGGCTTTTCATATATGATCACTTCAAGTTGGGGAGGTTCCCTTCTATTCATAGTTCAGTTTTATGAGTGTTTGTATTAGCCAGGGTTGTCTAGGGAAATAGAACCAATAAACAGGGCCTATCTATAAATATGAGATTTTACAAAAGTGTCTCATTCAACTGTGGGGATGCACAAATTGAAATTTCATAGGGCAGGCTGTGAGATGACAGTTCCAACAAAGGTCTTTAATGAATCCCCCAGGAGAGGCTGACTGGCTGAAGTAGAGAGAGAATCTCTCTTTCAACTTCTCCTTTAAAGCCTTAGACTGATTAAGCATCACTAATTGCAGAAGACATACTATTGTCCAACTGCAGGTGTAATCAACCATGGATGTAATCAGTTTGCTGAAGATGTAATAAATCATTCTTTTGGTTTTTTAAGAAGTCATAAAATGTCCTTGCAGTAACTGTTAGGCCAGTGCTTGCTTGGTCAAACAAATGGGCACTGTTACCTGCCGGATGTTGTCATATGCATTCTGCATCAATTGAGAAGACCATGTATTTATTTTTCTTTCATTCTATTGATGTGGCGTATTATCTTAATCAATATACTTATACTGAAACATCCTTGCATTCCTGGGATATATCCCATTTGAACATGATGCATACTTCTTTTAATGTGCTATTAAATTTGGTTTCTTAGCAATTTGTTGAGGACGTTTCATAGATAATCAAACAAGATATTGGTCTCTATATTTTTTTCTTGTGGTATCTTTGTCTGACTTTGGTATAGACTGATGCTGGTCTCCTAGACTGCGTTATGAAATGTTACCTCCTCTTCACTTTTTGGGAAGATTTAAAGAAGGATTGGTATTAATCTTCTTGGAATGTTCAATAAAATTCACTAGTGAAACCATTTAGTACTGGGCTTTTCTTTGATGGGAGATTTTTGATTACTTATTCAATCATGTGTAATTGGTTAGTTGAGAGCTACATCTTCTTGAGTCTTCATTTTTCTGGGAATTAGTCCATTTTATAAAGGTTATGTTATTTCTTGGCATACAAGTGTTCATAGTATCTCCTTATAATTTTGTTTATTCATGTGGGATGGTAATAACATGCCTTACCATGATACCTGCATTGCCTATCATGAGCTGAGTGTTGTCTGACCTGGGGCAACATTCTCCAGTAGGCTGCATATGCTCTGTGGTGCTGTTTCTCCCATAGTCAGAGATTCACAGGTCCAGGAATCAAGGGGTAGAGATGTGAGGGTCACCACTCACAATTACCCCTTGTGATCCACTAGAAAGGTTTTTGCTTCCTGTTCCTGCATCTTTCATCTCTACAGTTCTATAGGTTCTACTTCTAAAAGGAGGCATGCTCTCCCCAGAAGACACAACAATGCTTCCACTGACCTAGATGTGAAGACTGCCACCTGGCCATTTTTGTCTTCTTGTGCTTCTGAATCAATAGGCAAGTAAGGGGATTACTGTTATGATTCGGATGAATGATCCTGACTATCAAGGGGAAATAGGACTGCAGCTACACAATGGAGGTAAAACAGAGTTTGACTGGAATACAGGAGATCTCCTAATGCATCTCTTAGTATAACCATGCCCGGTGATTAAAGCCTAGGAAATGGAAAACTTCAACAACCCAATCTAGGCAGAACAACCAATGGCCCAGAAACTTCATGAATGAAGTTTGGTTCACCCCAACAGGCAAAGAACCACAGGCTGCTAAAGTACTTACTGAGGGTAAAGAGAACTTGGAAAAGGTAGTGAAAGAAGGCAATGATAAATATTAACCATGAGCACAGGATCAGTTACAGAAATAAGGATTGTAATTGTATCAATATTACATCCTTGCTTTGTTATGAACATATTTGCATTTGCACACAAAGCAAATATCTTTTTTTTTTCTTCTCTATTTTATCCCTTTCTACTGTTCATGTTATAGTACTTAAGTTACAGGATATCAAGTTTAAGAGTGAATGCTACCCAAGGACTTGCACCCCGTTCTGGAGAGATTTACTGAATTTCTGGTGTACACAGGGCAGTTGAGATTGTTAGGTGAAAAATATGTCTTATAGTGTTCTATTTAGAGGTTAAGTATGATTTAAGGTGATTTGTATAGCTCTCAAGTTGACAAGGGGTGGACTATGATGGCTATGTCCATGTGTCAGCTTGGGCCAGTGGATGGTGTCCAGTTGTCTGATCAGGCAAGCACTAGCCTATGTTCACTGTGAAGATATTTTGGGGACATAAATCATCAGTCAGTTGATTGCATCTATGGCTGATTTCTTCCGTGATGAACAAAAGGGAGTAACTTCCACAATGAGAGAATCAAATCAGCTAAATTTAATCCAAACAGCTGAAGACTTTTTAAGGGAGAGGTGAAAATTTTAATTGTCAGAAGAGAGAAATTTCATCTCTGCTTCAGCCAGCCAACCTTTCCTGGGAATTCATCGAATACCTTCATCATTGTTGCCAGCTCACAGCCTGCCCTATGGAATTTGAACTCACGTATCACTGCAGTTATGTGAGACACTTTTATAAAATTTCATATTTACAGATATATCTTGTTGGTTCTGTTTCTCTAGAGATCCCTGACTAATGCAATATCCTCCTTAGCATTTCCTTTGTTGCTTCTTATAAATTTTAGTAGGTTGTATTTTTGTTTACATTCACTTTAGGGTAGTGTATTTGCTTCATATTTTGCCTTTGACTGTTAGTGCATATGTATTTATAATTGTTCTATCCTCTTGATGAACTGAACCCATAATAAGTATGTGGCATCCATTTTGGGTCCCTTGTAATAGTTTTTGACTAAAATGTATTTATCTGAAATTAGCATCTGAGATTAATTTAGCTGCCCCAGGCCTTTTTCTGGTAACTATTTGTGTGGAATATACTTTTCCCTCCTTTCATTTATGTCCTACTCATATCTTTGAATACAAGGTGAGTTTCTATTAGACACCATATAGTTGGGTCCTGCTTTTTTGCCCATTCTACCAATCTCTGCCTTTGACAGGAGAGTTTAATCTATTTATATTAAAATAACTATTGATAATGCATACTTTTTCCATTTTTCTATTTGTTCTTGCTCAATTGTATATGTATGTGGCCCCTTAATTTTTCTGTTAAGGCCTTCTTTCATATTTATTGGATCTTTTTGCAGTATACAATTTTAAATCTTTTATCATTTTCTTCTGCATATATGTTCAAATATTTTCTTTGGCTAAAATTTGACATCTTAAATCTATAGCAATCACATTTAATTTTATACCAGTTTTTCTTTGATACACATAACATTATTCCTATACTTCTTCATCCCAAGATTTCGCTTGTACTTGTTATGAATATTTTTATACACTGTATTCCAAAATTATTGTGTTTTCATTTCTTTTTTATGCATTTACATTTTAAACCCTGTAAGAAGTAAAAAGTGGAGATGTATAGCAAACTAAATGCAATAGTTCTGGCTTGTACGTTTACTTTAACAGAGATTGTTATTGCTTTATTCCACTTTGATCCACTGAAAAGAAACTCCTTTCCTTTCAGTCTGAAAAATCAGACTGAAACTTAACTTTGCACTGTGGCAAGTCCACTGGTTATGAACTCCCTCAGCTTTTATTTGTATGGGAATGCCTTTGTTTCTCCTTCAATTTTGAAAGAATATTTCACCAGATTACAAAATTCTTTGTCAGAAATTATTGTCATTCAGCGCTTTTAATATTTTGACCAAATGCCTTCTTGTTTTCTGATGAGAAATCAGCACTTAATCTTATTGTGATTCTCTCATTCAAAAAATGATGCTTTTTCTTGCAGCTTTCTGAACTCTCTCTTTGTCCTTGGCTTTTGACAACTTTACTACAATATGTCTGGGCATGGTTCATGTCCAGTTTACAGTATCTTTCAGTTTACTGGGCTTCCTGCACGTGGATACTCACATCTTCATTAATTTAAGAAGTTTTCGGACATTATTTCTTTGAGCATTCTTTCTGGTCTTTCCTCTCTTCTCCTTCTGGGGCTCCCATAATGCGTATATTTGATGTGCTATGGTGTCCCCCCAAGTCTCTTAAGCTCTATTAGCTTTTCTCATTTTTTTTCTTTCTGTTTTTCAGCCTGAATAATTTCTATGCTCTCATATACACATTCATTGGTTCTTTTTTCTGTCAGCTCTAATTTGCTATTGAAATCCTCTAGGGAATTTTTTTATTCAGTTTTTGTGGTGCTTAACTGTGACATTTATGGTTTGTTCCTTTTTATAACATTTCTCTATCTTCATTGATATTCTAATATTGATCCTTCATTTTTTATATCCTTAGTTCTTTCTCAGTGTTTGAACTCTCTTTGAATGTATTGAAACTACACTTTTAAAAACAGCTTTTTTCTTGTGTGTCCAAAGTCTAATCTTTTTCATTGATGGTTTTTGTAATTTTATCTTGTTCTTTGGATGGACCATCATTTCCTGGTTCTTGTTTGTCTTGTAAGCTTTTCTTGCATGCTGTATTTTTAATAATTTAATGTGATAACTCTAGGATTTGGTGCTTGATTAGTCTGCTCCTTAAGTCTGTGTATTCAAAAAACGCCCTTCAGAGTCTTTGTGAATTGGCTCTCCTTTCGCTGCTGGCCTCCTTCAGAGTTTAGCCCTGCTATCAAGAACATCAGAGGCAATCCTCTCTGTCTCCTCTGAGAATGTGTCTTGTGCTGGACATGAGCTTCTGGTCCTAGGAATTACCACATTTATGAGTTTCTTAATGTCCCCTCTAATCCCTGTAAAACAGACATCCCCCCTACCCTGCGTGCTCTATTGTGTGTCTTGAAGCCTGTGATCCTAACCACAGGTCACTTTGTTTTTTTTACACAGCATTAACTATAAGAAAGTGGCTTCTGCCTACAGAATGAGTTCTGGGAGGGTGAGCCAGACACAGTTTGACACCAACATACAGGCCCCCAGTTATGCAATTAGGGGTTACTTTTCTCCTTCTCAAAGAAGGTTGGGGACCAACTAACTATTAGATCACAGGCTGGTACCACATTGTGCTGGAGAGAGGTTGAGAGAAAGGCCAGAAAGTGGACCATGAACTTCCACTAATTTTCAGTTGTATTTTCTTGATTTGGCACCCACCCAGTTACCATGGCATTTAACCATTTTCCAAATTTCTGAGGAATGATAGTTCTGCCATGAAATTTGTTCAAAGATTCTGTGGGAGAATGGAACCCTGGAGCACCTTATGTTACCATCGTGGCTGACTCAGATATGCTTTGGGGGCTTGCAAATCGCTTGGCACCCATGGTTCATGCTCATGGAACTCCTGTCCTATTTTATTTAATATTAAGAGTTTTTTAATGTAGAATGAAAATATACTGTAATTGTTTTTCCTCAAAAATCTAAACATTCCAGCGTATTGTTTTTAAGTCATTTTTATCTAAATTCAGATGCTGTTCTTAATGTTGTTCCTTTGAAGATTTCTCTGTTTTGCTTATGTTTAATTTTAGTTAAAGTAAATTTTTTGTACTGTTTTAATTTGCCTAAATGTGTTGTCTTCTTTTCTTAAAAATAAAAGACATTGCCTAGAACATTTTAAGCATAAAATTTACTAATATTATATGATCACATTTTCACTCTACTTTATTTCTGGGAACCCAATTGCATGGGTTTTATTTCTTTTCATTTTATCTCATGTATCATAAGCTGCTGTTTTCCTTAGTTAGAATTCTTCTAATGAAAAGCCTTCTAGTTCAATAGTTTTGCCTTGCCTCTATATTATCCACAGTTTAACATATCTAGCTTATTCTTAATATCTGATATTTAATTTTTCATTCTGACTTTTTTATTTTTAATTTATATTGTATATATTTATGAAATTTCCCAACTTTTTACCTCTTATTTTTTTCCGCTCTTAAATTAAATATTTTAATCACAGTCATTATAAAGCTCCTTTCAATTCCAATCGTGGTCATCTCTGAGTTTAAATTGCTTCTTTTATTCTATATTTTGCCATTGATAACATGTGCTTGCCTGTTTTTAAAATTTTATTGGTTAGTGGTTAATCAATATAAAAACTTAGAAGTTTCCAAATAATGTTCTTTTCTTTTAAATATGGTTCTTTTTCTCCATTAAATTAAGTGGGACAATGATTATCCTAAAGCAATCATAAAATAAGCTGATTTGAATTTGGGTGATACTTTTCAGAATGATTTATCTACTTCTTTTGTTCTGTTCCTAGATCCCACCCTAAGCACTATAACAGGGAGCTTAACATAATCACCAACAGCCACTGGTGCGTTTCTGGAAGACACTAAACCCAGATTTTTCCCTCTTCACAGTAAGTGGATAAGAAAAAAAAAAAAACTTGCTTTGTTCTTCAGAAGTTTAAGGGCTTTGTGTTTAGACTTCTGCCAATTCTTTTTAAGAATTTGACCAAGCCAAACTTGTCATTCCAAGAGTCTTCTCTCAACATTAATCTTACTCCTCAAATTTGTGTAGTTTCAATGGCTCCCTGACATTTTTAACTAAATGATTTATATTTTACATTCCTCTTTCAAATTATTTTGGTTCCTCAGCAGCAGGTATGGAGTTCTTTAAGCAATTTCATTCTTTATGAAAACAAAACTTATGGTATGATCATTGAGATTATAAGAATTTGCACAATTTAAGGGAACAATGATCATACCGTATTTTTAGTGTTAATTTCTTGTTGTTATCTCACATTTTACTTTACATTCATTGGAGTCAGCACATAAATCTGAATCCACTAGAGGCTTTGTTAGATTGGTTTCTCTTTTAGTTCCCTAGGCTACTTAAAGCAACAGCCATGAAATGGTTCACCTTGAACAATGGAAATTTATTAGTTTAGAGTTTTGAAGTAGAGAAAATGTCTAAATAAAGCCATCATCAAGGCAATTTTTATGCCCAAAGACTGGCTTCAGGTGATCATTAGTTCCTCTGCCACAAGGCAAGGCACATGGCAGCATCTGCTGCTCTCTCCCTTCTCTTCTGGGTTTCATTCATTTATGTTCTTGCTTTCTGGCTTTCTTTTTCTCCTTCTGTATTCATTCCAGTTGTAAAGGACACCAGTAAGAGTGTTAAGACCATTCCTGAATGAGGTGAGTAACACCTTATCTGAAATAACCTCATCAAAAGTCATCCTTACAATGGGTCCACATCCAGAGGAGTGAAACAAATTCAAGAACATGTTTTCCTGTGATACATACATCTTTAAACCATTATAAGCACAAATATGTCCCCCATTTTCCACACATTACTATATACATGACTTTGCAATATGACTCTGCAACCTATGTCAAGAAATGGAGTCTGTATCTAGAATCCTTGAATATGACTTTACTTTTGTCATAATTTGAGTTCTCTGAAAAGAGAATCTGAAATGGAATCTAGTGTGCCAGATTTGTTAGATATTACCCTTAGTATAAACACAGGTGGAATGGTATGGAAAATATCAGGATTAAAATAACAACAGGACAGCCTTGGCCAACCTTATAGAACTCAGGATCTAAAGTGGTTTTCAGATTTTCCCATGTTGCACTAAAATGGTCAATCAGTCATAGGATATCAGCCGACTGCTAAATGTGTGACTTTGACAACAAGTCTCTGTGTGAAGTGTTATTGAAGGTGCTGTCAGTGCAAAGTAGCTGTTGATAGCACTCCCATATTCCAGGACTACAAATCTATTCTTAAAATGAAAGTTTCATGACACATCACTGTGTTATGGCAACTTATTGTTTACTTTTACCAAAATAATATGTCAGAAGAGTCAATGTTTTAGTTCTGAGCCTCTTTCTTGCTTCAATCCTCTCTCACCCAGAACCCCTTCTAGCTACCACAAAATAAAGTCTAAACTACCCTGCTTGATAATAAAAGATACTCAACACATTTAACTCCATTGCCTTAGCTTTAGTTTGCTAAAGTGGATGAACTGCAATAGCAGAAATGGGCTGGCTTTTAAAATGGGATTTATTAGCTTAAAAATCTGCAGTTCTAATGCCATGAAAATATCCCAATTAAGGCATCAACAGGATGATATCTTCTCTGAAGAATGGTTATCAGTGAGTTTGGGCTCCTCTGTCAGATAGCAAGGCCCATGGTGACAACTGTAGTTCCTTCCCTCCCAAGTTTTGTTGCTTTAGCTTCTGGCTTCTCCATTTGTGAATTTTTTGCTAAACTTCTCTGGGAGTTTCTCTCTGTGAGCTTCTCTTAGTCTCATATATTAACTTCTGTGCGTGTGTATTAGTTAGGGTTCTCTAGAGAAACAGAATCAACAGGAAACACTTGCAAATATAAAATTTATAAAAGTGTCTCACGTGACCGCAGGAACGCAGAGTCCAAAATCCACAGGGCAGGCTGCGAAGCCGACGACTCC
>PVIY010062768.1:0-10746 GCA_004026745.1 Myrmecophaga tridactyla | reverse complement strand
TAAAGGTAGAATAATCTCTACTCAATGCTGTATGTTTGAAACTAATGAGATCATCTCCCTGGTTGATGTGATTTAGTCAAGAGTGGTTGTTAAATTGGATTAGGTGATGACATGTCTCCACCCATTTGGGTGGGTCTTGATTGGTTTATTGGAGTCCTATAAAAGAGGAAATATTTTGGAGAATTAGAGATTCAGAGAGAGACTTCAGAGAGAGCAGAGAATGCTGCAGCACCACGAAGCAGAGAGTCCACCAGCCAGAGACCCTTGGAGATGAAGAAGAAAGACGCCTCCCGGGGAGCTTCATGAAGCCAGAAGCCAGGAGAGAAAGCTAGCAGATGATGCCGTATTCACCACGTGCCCTTCCAGCTGAGAGAGAAGCCCTGACTGCGTTTGCCATGTGCCTTCTCACTAGAGAGAAAAACCCTGAACTTCATCGGCCTTCTTGAACCAAGGTATCTTTCCCTTGATGCCTTTGATTGGACTTTCCTATAAACTTGTTTTAATTCTCGGCCTTAGAACTGTACACTAGCAACTCATTGAATTTCCCTTTTTAAAAGCCATTCCGTTTCTGGTATATTGCATTCCGGCAGCTAGCAAACTAGAACACTATACCTACCCCAGACCATACAGTTGTGCAACCCCACTTGGACCCCCTTGAGCTCTGTGCACACGTACATGAGTGAACAGCCCTCCCAGATCCCTGCATGCGCATGGCAACCAGCTCTGGGCAAGCGCTGACCTGTGGAGCTGGGCCACATCCGCCCTCAATCCACAGAGGCAACCCCAGCCTGGTGACTCTGAGCTCTGCTCATGTGCACACCAGAGCCCTGCTCCCTAGACCAGTGCACACCAGGGTCCTGCCTCCCGGATTCAAGCACCCACACAACCACATCCTCCCTATTACCAGGAGCCCATGCCATTTGTGCACTGACTTATTGACCCCTGCACCACAAACCCCTGCCCCACAAACATGCACACTCGCCCCACCCCCTGGCACAAGCGCCCTGCTCCCACAACCAGCAGGTGCTCACAGGCGAATCTGTGCTACACAGGCCCCGCCCTGTACACACATGCACACCTGCTCCAACCTGCTCTACGTCTGTGCACCTGCGCCAGAGCACTGCCCAGCAGGCACCACCCCACCCACCCCCAAATCCTCATCAGGGGCCCTATGTCATGGTCAGATTCATGTGTCAACTTGGCCAGGTCCTGTTTGTCTGGTTGCGCAAGTGCTGGCCTGTCTTTTGCTATGAGGACATTTCATAGAATTAAATCATGATCAAGTCGGCTACATCTACAGCTGATTCCATTTGTAATCAGCCAAGGGGAGTGTCTTCTTTAATGAGTAATGCTTAATCTAATTATTGGAAGCCTTTTTAAGGATGATTCAGAAGAGACAGGCTCTCTGCTTCAGCCGGCAAGCCTCTCCTGTGGAGTTCATCCAGACCCTCCACTGGAATTGTCAGCTTCACAGCCTGCCCTTCAGATTTTGGACTCTACATTCCCATGGTTATGTGAGACACTTTTATAAATTTTATATTTATGAATATTTCCTGTTGATTCTGTTTCTCTAGAGAACCCTAATTAATACAGGCCATCTGGACCTCTCCTCCTGCCTGAGGACACACCTGCAGTCTGCCACCATCCTGTGCACAGACTTCTGTGCCACCTACCCTACACCCAATACCCACGTGCCATGCACCCACTCACATCCTGTCAGCTCCCACACATCCACACATCTACCTCCCACCACACTTCTGTCTCTGTCTCCCTGTTCCCGTGCTCCAAGGTCTAACTGAGCTGCACCTCATACTCTCAGTTTCCATACCTCACGTCCACAATCTTGCGACCCGCACCCCAAGCTCACAGGCACCAGTGCAGCATCTCTAACCTGTGCCTATATATGTGCTGTGATGCAATCGCTGCACTGTTGTGCCCCACCACACATCCTGCTCTATATACATCCCTCAAATACAAAGCTTTGGACTACTGAAGGAAATCAACTTCCAAAGTAAACCTATCAAGATATTTATATGTCTTGAAGACAACAGAGATCACTAAGCATATTATGACGCAGACAGAAATAACCCAGCCTAATGACCAAATTAAAGCACTGGAGGAACACAGACTTTAGAAAAACTAATCAAAGATGTTCATATAATTCTATGAAATAAAATAAATGGGATGGCTAATTACATAAAGGAGATCAAAAGGACACTATAAGAACATGAAGAGGAATTTGAAAGAATAAATAGAAAAAATAACAGATATCACGAGAGAATAAAGATGCTACAGACCAAATAAAAAATATACTTGAGACACACAACAGCAGATTTGAAGAGGCAGAAGAAAGAATAAGTGTAGTAGAGGACAGGAAAATTTATTTCAAACACTCAAAACAGCAAATGTCAAAAAGATGGAAGGATTTGAATTGGTTTTCAGGGAAATGATGGTCAAAACAAGGCGCACAAATATAAGAATCGCTGGTGTTGGAGAAGGAGAAGAGAAGAGCAAAGGGCTAGGAATATTAGTTGAGGAAATAATAGGGGAAAGCTTTCCAACTCTTATAAAGGACATAACTGTGCTAATGAAAGAAGCTCAATGAACTCCAAATAGAATAAATCCAAACAAGCCTTCCCCGTGGCACATACTAATCATAATCAGTCTGTCAAATGCTAAAGAGAAGCAGAAAATCCTGAAAGCAACAAAAGAAAAAAGATTCACTGCATACAAAGGAAACCAATAAGACTGAGTTCAGACTACTCAACTGGCACCATGAAGGTAAGATGGCAGTAATATGATATGTTTATGATCATGAAAAGAGGAGGACTTCCAGCCCCAAATTCTGTACCCAGTCAAACTGTCCTTCAAAACCGAGGGAAAGATAAAAATTTTCACAGATAAACAAATGCTGAGAATCTGTCAACAAGAGACCGGCCCTATGAGAAATACCAAAAGGACTTCTGTTGGCTGAAAAAAAAAAAAAAAAAAAAAAAAAAAAAGAGACAGGAGATAGAGGCCTGGAGGAGGGCACAGAACTGAAGAGTACCAGTAAGGGTAACTTATGATAAAAAGAGAAAGAGGGAAAAGAATACATGAATCTGACAAACAAAGTCCAAAAGATGGTGGATTCAGGAAACGCCTTTTCAGTAATAACTTTGAATGATAACAGACTGAATTTACCAATTAAAACAGATTGGCAGAATGGATTAGGAAATATAATCCAGCTATATGCTGCTTACAACGCACTCATCTTAGACACAAGGATACTGAAATGATGGAAAAAGATCTTCTATGCAAGCTATAACCAAAAGAAGGCAGGAGTGGCTACACTAATGTCAGACAAACTAGACTTTGACTGTAAAGACATCCAAGAGCCAAAGAAGGACACTATATAATAATTAAAGGTGTACCTTTAATTATTCACCAAGAAGAAATAACAATCATAATTGTTTATACTCCCAGTCAAGGAGCTCCAAAGTACACGAGACAGACAGTGGCAAAACTGAAAGGAATGATAGATGTTTCAACAATCACAGTAGGAGACTTCAATACATCATTCTCCTCTAGATAGAACAACCAGACAGAGGATGAACAAGGAAACAGAGAAGTCAAACAACTTGAGAAATGAATTAGACCTAACAGACATATATAGGTCATTACATCCCCAAACACCAGCATATACATTCTCCTCTAATGCTCACGGAACATTCTCCAGGATAGATCACATGTGGCAGCACAAAACAGGACTTCATAACTTTAAAAACACTGAAATTATTCAAAGCATTTTCTTTGATCACAATGGAATGAAGCTGGGTATCAATAACCAGTGAAGAACGAGAACTTTCAGAAATATATGGAGATTAAATAACACAATCTTAAACAATCAGTGGGTCAAAGAAGAAATTGCTAGATAAACCAGTAGCTATCTGGAGACGAATGAAAATGAGAATAAAATTTACCAGAACTTATTGGATGTGGCAAAGGGTGAGGTGAGAAATGTTTAAGAAAAGCAGAAAATCCTGAAAGCAGCAAGAGAAAAACGCACATAAGACTGAGCTCAGGGAAATTTATTGCCATAAATGCCTATATTAAAAAAGAAGAAAGAGCAAAAATCAAGAACTTAACTGCTCACCTGGAAGAACTTGAAAAAGAACAGCAAACTAACCCCAAAGCAAATAGAAGAAGAGAAATAACAAAGATTAAAACAGAGTTAAATGAATGGGGTAACAAAAGAACAACAGAAAGAATAAATAAAATCAAAAGTCAGTTCTTTGACAAAAATCAATAAAATCGATGGGCCACTAGCAAGGCTGACAAAGAAAAAAAGTGAGAGGATGCAAATAAACAAAATCAGAAATGAAAAGGTGTGCATTACCACAGACCCTGAGAAACAAAAGAAATCATATGATAATACTATGAACCACCATATGCCAACAAACTGGACAACTTAGATGAAATTCCTGGAAAACTCACAAACAAGCTACACTGACTCAGGAATAATCAAAAGATCTCAACAAACGAAGCACAAATAAAGAGATTCAATCAATCATAAAAAAATCTTCCTACAAAGAAAAGCCCAGGGCCAGAGGGATTCCAGGGGAATTTCACCAAATATTCCAAAAAGAACTAACACCAATCCTATTCAAACATCTCAAAAAAACTGAGGAAAAAGGAACACAACCTAACCATTTTATGAAGCTAACATTATTTTAATACCAAACAAAGTAAAGAAGATATAAGAAAGGAAAACTACAGGCTAATCTCTCTAATGAACATAGATGCAAAAATTTTCAACAAAATACTAGCAAATCAAATCGAACAACACATTAAAAGAATTACATGCCACCAACAAGTGGGGTTTATATCAGGAATGCAAGGATGGTTCAACACAAGAAAATCAATTCATGTAATACAGCATATTAACAAATTGAAAAAAGGGAAATCTCACATGATCATCTCGATTGATGCTGCAAAAAGGACTTGACAAAATTCAACATCCTTTTCTGGTAAAAACACTTCAAGAGATAGGAAACAAAGGTAGCTTCCCCAATATGATAAAGGGCATATATGAAAAACCAATAGCTAGCATCATACTCAATGGAGAGAGACTGAAAGTTTTCCCCCTAAGATTGAGAACAGGACAAGGATGCCCTCTGTCACCACTATTATTCAACATTGTACTAGAATTTCTAGCAAGAGCAATCAGGCTGGGAAAAGAAATAAAAGGCATCCAAATTAGAAAAGAGGAATTAAAACTTTCATTATTTGCAGATGACATGAAATTCTGAGAAGTCAACAATAGTTACCTGAGCTAATAAACAAATACATCAAGGTGGTAGGATATAAAATTAATGTGCAAAAAAGAAAAGACAAAAAACAAAACAAAACAAAAACTAAAATTAATGTGAAAAAACCAGTAATGTTTCTATACACAAGCAATGACCTAACTGAGGAGGAGTCAGTTAAGGAAAAAAATTCCCTTCAAAATAGTAACTAAAAGAATCAAGTACCTAGGAATGAACTTAACTAGGGATGTTGTGCCCGTTTGAAAAGGTTTATGTACCTTAGAAAAAAGCCATGTTTTAATCCTAATACCATTTTGTAAAGGCAGCCATTTCTTCTAATCCCTATTCAGCACTGTATGTTTGAAACTTTAATTAGATCATCTCCCCAGAGATGTGACTCAATGAAGAGAGGTCATTAAACTGAATTAGGCGGAGACGTGTCTCCACCCATTCCAGGTGGGTCTTGATTAGTTTACTGGAATTCTACAAAAGAGGAAACATTAAGGACAGAGCAGGAGATTCAGATAAAGCAGAAAAGAATGACAGAGCCATGAGAAAGCCAAAACAGAGAACACCACGGAACCACGAAGCAGAGTCCACCAGCCAGTGACTTTTGTAGATGAAGAAGGAAAACGCCTTCCAGGGAGCTGGAGAGGAAGCTAACACTTGACACTGTTCACCATGTGCCCTTCCAGATGAGAGAGAAAACCTGACCATGTTTGCCATGAGCCTTCCCACTTGAGAGAGAAACCCTGAATTTCACTGGCCTTCTTGAATCAAGGTATCTCTTCCTGGATGCCTTAGATAGGACATTTCTACAGATGTGCTTTAACTGGGACATTTCCACGGCCTAAAAACTGTTAACTTGCAACTTATTAAATTCCCCTTTTTAAAAGCCATTCCATTTCTGGTATATTGCATTCTAGCAGCTAGCAAACTAGAACAGACCTAAAGGACTTATACACACAAAACTATGTAACACTGCTAATAGAAATCAAAGAAGATCTAAATAGATGGAAAGACATGCCCTACTCATAGATAGAAAGGTTAAATATAGTTAAGATGTTGTTTCTACCCAAATTTTTGATCTACAGATTCAACATAGTACCAATCAAAATTCCAACAACCTACTTTGAAGACTTGAAAATTACCCAATTTATTTGGAAAGGAAAGATACCACGAATAGCTAAAAGCATCCTAAAAAAAGAAGAATGAAGTGGGAGGATTAACACTTCCTGATTTTAAAACTAATTTTAAAGCCACAGTGGTTGAAACATCATGATACTGGCACAAAGACAGCAGTACTGACCAATGGATTGAGAGTGCAGAAACAGACCACCAAATCTGTGACACAGCTCCCAAATCCACAGAACTGGGACAAAATAGTCTTTTCAATAAATGGGCATGGGAAAACTGAATATCAATAGCCAAAAGAATTAAAGAGGACCCTTACCTTACCCTATACAAAAATTAACTCAAAGTGGATCAAACCGCTAAATATAAGAACTAGTACCATAAAGCTTCTAGAAAAAAATGTAGGGAAACATCTTCAAGATCTACTAATAAAAGTTTAGGTACCTTCCTAAACCTTAAACTCAGAGCGCAAGCAACAAAAGAAAAAACAGATGAATGGGAACTCCTCAAAATAAATGGTCCTGCACCTCAAAAGACTCCGGCAAATAGGTGAAGAGGCAGCCAACTCAATGGGAGAAAATATTTGGAAATCACGTATCAGACAAAGGTTTGATTTCCTGTGTATACAAAGAAATCATACAACTCAACAACAAAAGAAAAAACAACCCAATTATAAAATGGGCTAAAGATAAGAATAGGCATTTTTCTGAAGAGCAAATACAGATGGCTCAAAAGCACATGAAGAGATACTCATTCTCATTAGCTATAAGGGAAATGGAGATCAAGACTTCAATGAGATATCACCTCAGACCTATAATAATGGCTGCCATTAAACAATCAGGAAATTACAAATGTTGGACAGGATGTAGAGAAAATGGGACACTTATGCACTGCTGGTGGGAAGGTATGATGGTACAGCTACTATGGAAGGTAGGCTGGCGGCTCCTTAGGAAACTAAATATTGAGTTGCCCTTTGACTCGGCAATACTACTACTCAGAATATACCCAGAAGAGCTGAAAGCAGTGAACACACAGACATTTGTACACCAATGTTTATAGCAGCATTATTCACAATCGCCGAAAGATGGAAGCAATCCAGATGTCCATCCACAGACAAGTGGATTAACAAAATGTGGTATATACATACGATGGAATATTATGCAGCAATAAGATAAAATGATGTCCTGAAGCACATGACAAGATGGATGAGGCTTTCCTGTGTGAAATAAGCCAGACACAAAAGGATAGATACTGTATAACTTGACTTTTATAACCATGGTAAAGCTGCTAATGTTCTGGAACAACCAGAAGGAAAAATCTCAGATGATGGTATGGTTGTCCATGACAAACTCTGGGATCTGTCCTCTAACTACTTGTTGAAGAGTGCTTTGAAAACTTGCTTTTTCCTTTCTTTGTTTTGTATATGTGTTATATAATTAAAAAGTTTAAAAAATGAACTTCAGATGGATGAAAGATGTCAATCTTTAAAGAAAGAAATTTGAATTTAGATCTTCAAGTAGGAAGACCATGCTAAGCAAAACAGAAAACCCAGAAACTACAAAGGAAAACATATGCAAAAAACTACATAAAAGGAAAATCTTTTGAACGTCAAAGGAAAAAACAAAGAAAAACTGAAAGATACACAATATACTAGAAAATTTTATTTCAAACACGAACATTAGAGTTAGCATCACCAACATAAAAGAGATCCTATACTAGAGTTAAAAGAAAATAGGTCGTGGGGGTGCAAGGATAGTCTGGTGGTAGAATTCTCCACTGCCTTGAGGGAGACGGGGTTCAATTCATGACCCAAGCACTTACCAAACAACAAACAAGCAAACAAACAAAAAACCAAACAAACAAAAAATTCAGCAAATGGTAGTGCAATAAGGGGATACTCATATGGAAAAAGAATGAAATGTGACCCCCGCCATATAGCATTCAAAAAAATAAAATAGAGATCCTTTACAGAAGGAAAAATTCAAATGATCAATGACATGAAAAGACATTCTACTTTACAAAAATTGGAAAATGCAGCCAAAAGATGTCATTTTTTTAATACACCAAAATAACAATTTTTAAAAGAAGGGACATTCAATGTTAAACTATTCAAGAAATGGGCAATCACACAAACTGCTGGTAAAACTAAAATCACTATATCCATTCTGGAATATAACCTGAAAATATTTTAATATTGACTATATATACATACATATATATACTTTAACTTTGAAATAAACACACTAGTTCATAAGGTATGTAAACAAAATATTTTCTGAAGCATTGTTTATAAGAGCGAAAAAGGAAAAAAAAGGGGGGGCAGGGAGGAACAACCTTAATAGCCAAAAGAGGAAAGGCCAAATAAATTGGCAAATTCACTGTACAATATTAGTCTTTTTTTTTTTTTTAAAGGAATTTGATTTACATTGACCTGGAGGAATATTCCCATTGAGGAAAGCAAGCCAAAAAAACACGTAAGGAAAATGTGTAAGGTATAGCTCTCATTTTCCTAAAATTGAAGCAAAGCCAAAACTATTAACAAACCTATAAATACATGTATATACGCAAATTAAATGCCCTTTTGGTGGGCACTGAGGTTATGTCCAATTTTGTACAATGATGTCTGAATTCACAAGATTAACTCTGAACAGATTCCCCTAATCAAATTACTGGTGAAAGTATATGAACATTTAAAAACATACTCCTGAAATAAATGCTCGAACTGCTTTCTAGAAAGTATGTATTAATTATCAACAGCTATGGGGAATCCCTCTCTCACAGAAGTTTCATCAACAATGAATTCTATAATTTTTAAATTTTTGCTAATGTGAGGGACAAACAAGGTATATCTATTATTTTAAATTTGCATTTAAAATTCAAATAAACTACAAAATTTATACATACAGACACAGTTATGTGTTAGTCGCTTCTTTAGTAAACTGTTATATGCCCTTTTTGTTCATTTACCAGTAAATGTACCACCCTCAATTTCCATTTTTCTGCTAATAGACTCAATTTAGATTACAAAATGCTACATGACCAAGACTTTTAAATCAGCACCAGTGGTTCATTAAGAAGAGAGTATAACTCACATGAAAAAAGAAAGAAATGTGACCCCCCACTATACAGCAAAAGAAAGAGTGAGAGTATAAGAACAATATCAAACAGCCAATATACAAAATTTTTTAGCTTAATTTACAGAATCATTAGAAATGCAATCAATTTCATAATAAGTATTTAATTTGATACCTGTTGAATTCCAAGGCACAGGTATAAGATACTGTCTGGATCATATTTTTCACCATTTGGTCTCCTTACTTCCTGGATAAACTGGCATAAGCCCAAACTCAACTCAGCAAAAGTGCAGGAGAGAATATCTTCCTTCAGCTTAATAGAGCGTACTGTGGAAAAGTAGAAAACATCTGAAACATTAACTTATCACAAACATAGTAATATTACTTGATTTTACTAAATCAATATTAAACACTACTGTGTCCTCTATATTGTAGTATGAGCTGGTGGGTATATGGATTACATGGATTAAAAACAAATTCTGATCTCAAGGCTTTTAGTTAGGGAAAGAAAGACAATGTTATGGTGTAATAAGTGCTATGATAATAGTGTTTTATTTATTTATTTTTAAACAAGATTCTATTAAAGCAAATGAGGGACATCCATTAGGCTGGAAAGGTCAGGTTAGATTCTGTAAGATATGACATTTAAACTCGACCCTGAATGGTGGAAGTGTTAAACCGGTGGCTAGGTAAAGAATTTCAGTCAGAGGATATGAAGAGATTTCTCAAAGTACATTCCACAATACCCAAGTTTTATGTGTGTGCTGGAGAAAACTGTCTGATAAATTTGGAAAACGCTGCATACTATATTCACCTCTAAAGAACTCATAATACCTTGTGCTGGTTTGGAAGGATGTATGTCCCTCAGAAAAGCCATGTTTTAATCTAAATTCCATTTTGTAAAGGCAGAATAATCCCTATTCAATACTGTGTGTTTGAAACTGTAATCAAATCATCTCCCTGGAGATGTGATATAATCAAGAGTGGATGTTAAACTAGATTAGGTGATGACATGTCTCCACCCATTTGGGTAGGTCTTGATAAGTTTCTGGAGTCCTATAAAAGAGGAAACATTTTGGAGAATGAAAGTGATTCAGAGAGAGCAGAGGTCCACAAGCCAGTGACCTTTGGAGATAAAGAAGGAAAACACCTCCGGAGGAGCTTCACGAAACCAGAAGCCAGGAGAGAAAGCTGGCAGATGACACCGTATTCGCCACGTGCCCTTTCAGCTGAGAGAGAAGCCCTGACTA
>PVIY010062767.1:0-10744 GCA_004026745.1 Myrmecophaga tridactyla | reverse complement strand
TCTGTTGATAAGGTAGATAAAAGGAGCATCAGACACAAGGTTTTCACAATCACACAGTCACATTGTGAAAGCTATATCATTATACAATCTTCAAGAAACATGGCTACTGGAACACAGCTCTACATTTTCGGGCAGTTCCCTCCAGCCTCTCCATTACATCTTGACTAACAAGGTGATATCTACTTAATGCATAAGAATAACCTCCAGGATAACCTCTGTTTTGGAATCTCTCAGCCATTGACACTTTATTTTATCTCATTTCACTGTTCCACATTTGGTCGAGAAGGTTTCCTCAATCCCTGGATCCTGAGTCTCATCTCATTCTAGGATTTCTGTCCCACGTTGCCAGAAGGTCCACACCCCTGGGAGTCATGTCCCACGTAGACAGGGGCAGGGCAGTGAGTTTGCTTGTTGTGTTGGCTGACTGTGGCACATCTTAAAATGGGACAGTCACATTTTAAACAGCTTCCTCAGTGGTTTATGAGCTTGGTGCACTGAGACCTTCTTAAAATTAGTCTAATATCATAAAATGTGTACTTTCCAGATGCATCAAGTTGATTGAGGCTTGTTCTTTCTTTTTAACCAGTTACTTTGTACCGTTCTTTGCATGTAGACAATTTAGAAAAAATGTCTTGGTGTTTAAATTTTGAACAAGATGTTTTAAACCATCAAATCTTCCCATAACATTCTTTCACAGTCATCACTATTTGACTATTGTCTGGATTACTTCTGATTCTCAGGTGCAGTGG
Organism: Myrmecophaga tridactyla; assembly: GCA_004026745.1. Taxonomy (NCBI): domain Eukaryota; kingdom Metazoa; phylum Chordata; class Mammalia; order Pilosa; family Myrmecophagidae; genus Myrmecophaga; species Myrmecophaga tridactyla. Next base: position 9,995 of record PVIY010062767.1, on the reverse strand, counting down.
TTGCCGAGAATTGAAAGTAAATTATTAAGTAGAATTTCTGCTGAAAATACTGTTGATACATACCGTAATGTTTAGTTACTATGTCTTAGTTTTTATGGTGCTTTATATTTTTTATTTATATTTGGCCTCTCAAACTTAACTATATATGCTTATTAGTTAATTCTGTCCAAAGAATTGTTTTTAGATGCACTGACTGTAAACATCTAGGTATATAGAGTTGGCATTAGCTTGAAAAAATTTACCTTACCAAATTAAGCATTGATGTTTGGTAGTCCACATTCAACTTTTACAAGAGAAGCATTTACCACTTTTTATAAAAGCCATTTTTATTTTGTTATTTGACCCAGTTGATTGTGCATATGCTCTATTTAATAAACATTTATTAGGTGACTAAATCTACAACTATTTAAAATATACCTGAAAGGCTGCTATGTACAAAAAACTTACTTGAATAGATAGAACATCATTTAAAATCAAGTAGCATCTTTCTTACCTAATAGTTCATTGTCTATTCTGGGGGTTGATGTATATTTATATATGTTTTTGTATCTCACAAAATTATTCATATTCAATTATTAGTTTTTTGACATAGAAAATTTGGAGAAGGCCATTTTGTTTACACTGAACCCTTCACATCTCCCTACCTCATTTCTTGCTACTCTGTGATTCAGATTTTATACTTTAACCCCTTATACTACAAGTAATTTCCCACACACATGCTGCTTTCACTCCCTGCCTTTTCCTATCCTGTTCTCTCTGCCTAGATACCTGCCCTCTTTTTCTTCCTCCTCTCAGGCTCACCGTTCTCTGTCACCTAGCTCCTGCTTATCTATTTTTTAAATTGTGGTAACATATATATTATAAAATTTGCCATTTTAACCATTTTTAAATGCACAATTCAGTGACATTAACTGCATTTACAATGTTGTGGTACCATCACCACCATCCATTACCAAGACTTTCTCATCACCCCAAACAGAAACTCTGTATCTATTAAGCAATAGCTCCCTAGCCCCTGTTAATCTCTAATTTACTTTGTATCTCTGTGAATTTGCTTATTCTAGATATTTTGTATAAGTGGAATCATGCCTTATTTGTTCTTTTGTATCTGGTTTATTTTAACCAGGCTTTTTTTTTTTGTTTGTATTCTGGATGATGGGGGTCACAGTTCATTCTTTTTCCATGAGACTGTCCTGTTATTGCAGCACCATTTGTTGAAATTTTGGAGGGGGGGAACATGGGGAGCACATGGGCCAGTTATCAAACCCAGGTGTCCCAGGCAAGAATCTACCATGAACAGCTCTTGCACTCCCTCAGCCTAATATATATATATTTTTTTACATGGGCAGACACCGGGAACCGAATCAGCCTAATATTTTTAAGGTTCATCTATGTTGTAGCAAATATCAGTACTTCATTCCTTTTTATGGATGAATAATAGTCCATTGTATGGTTCTACCATGTTTTGTTTATCCATCCATCCGTCATGAACACTTGAGTTGCTTCCATCTTATGGCTGTTGTGAATAATGCTGCTATGAACAAAGGTGTACACGGATCTCTTTGAGTTCCTTCTAGAATTCTTTGTTGTTTCTTGTTCATCTTTCAAGAGTCAGTTGATTACCACTTTCTCAGCCTTCCATGCCTTCCCTCTCCTTTATCACTGGATGGATGTCACTACTCTCCACCTCTCTGCACTTATTAGTATGCACTTACCACTGTTTTAACCATTTGTCTCACATATTAGTTATGAGAAGAAAGAAAGTACCAATTTCACCTGATAGCTGGCTTCCCCAGTACTGATTCAGAGATTCACTGACTGATAAATAAACCCCTGCTGCTCTCAATCCAGTGTCTGCCCTGTGACTTGCCCAGGCGTGTGTTTGAAATCATTGTCTGTCCTCAGAATCTTAACAACTATGCCCATCTCTTCCAATCAGTGGTCTTGTGTCTAGTAGAACAGTTTTAGCTGCTCTGAAGGATACCTGTGTGTGTCTTTGATGGCGCGCTCTCCAAAGCAAATTTCATTTATTTCACAAGCCTAATAGGCCATCCAAAGCCATGCCCCACCCCCACATTTGTTAAAAAAGTATTGAGCTATTTTTATTAAATAGGTGAACTTAATTTTATTTTGTATAGATTTGTTTGATAACCCCACTGTCAAGCACAGTGCTTGCACATAATAGATGCTTTGTAAAATGTTCAAATGAATGATTGAATGAAGGGGTGAATTAGTTAATTATGTGATAGTAATGGTGCATAGTTATAACATTCAGAATAATTTTTAATTTCCTCTAAGATTGCTTTAAAATTACTCCAGATTCTTGTTATGCTATAACTTCTATGGCATGGAATTAAGTCTCTTCAGGTCTCTTTGATCCCATCCACAATTAACAGAGTGTTCTCATTGTGTATTTACCTCCACAGTGTGGACACATGACATTCTAGTAGGAACAATGGTAGTGTTTCATAGAAAGTTTACATTTCTCTTTGAAAAAATTTCTCTAGTAAAGAACAGAAGAGGCCCAATGATTAGTCTATGACTTAAGATTAAGGAAAAAAATTTTAATGGAAAAATAGTTTGCCTTTTGACTTTTCCATTATATGGAGAATGTGTTGGCTGTAGAGTGTTCTGAGAAATTGGATGATCTAAGAATTCTTCCATGTCTACTCCAGTCCCTGATAATATTAGCATTCCTGATAATGAAGGTATTCAAGAAATACTCATCAGCAGTGTCTTTAATCTAAAATACACAAGAAATGCAAGGCTTTGATAAAGGGACTCTTAATTAATCCATTTCCCTACATCAAGGAAAGCCATTTTCCCATCCCACCCCCACCTCCCTATATTTGGCAATGCCTGGAAACATTTTTGATTGTCACAACTGGGGGAGGGAATGGTCCTCCTGGCACTGGCGGGTAGAGGCCAAGGAGGCTTTCAATGCACAGGATAGTCCCCAACAAAGAATTTCCACCCAAAATGTCAATAATGTCATAGAGAATAACATAGGGAAACCATGTTATAAAAGCTAAGTGGTAATCAAGACATTGTGGTATTGGCACTAGGATAGACATTAGATCAATGGAACAGAATAGAAAGACCAGAAACAGACCCATGCATATATGAGCAATTGATTTTTACAGAGATTCAAAGGCAACACAAACAACAGAGAAAGGATCAAATGGTGCTATAGCAATTTGACACCCATATGCCAAAAACAACAGCCCTCAACCTATACTTCACACCATGTTCAAAATTAACTCAAAATGTTTCAATGACCAAAGTTTAAAATGTAAAACTATAAAAATTCTAGAAGAAAATATAGGAGAAAATGCTTGTGAACTTTAGTTAAAGATTTCTTGGATTTAACATATAAAGCAGTCCCTGTAATAAAAACTTGATAAATTGGACTTTATCAGAACTTAAAATTTCTACTCTTCAAAGACATTGTTGAGAAAATCCAGAGTCAAGCTACAGATTGGAAGAAAGTATTTACAAATCACATACCTGATAAAGGACTTCTCAGAACTTAATAAAAAGAAAATAAAAATCGTGGTAGAAAAACAAGCCAAAGATTTGGAGAGACACTTCAGCAAAGATATGCAGAATGCCAAAGAAGCACGTAAAAATTTACTTAATATCACTGATGAAACCCCATTCAAATGGGCTTCAATAAAGGTCAAGTATTAGCTCCTGTTAGGAAATTCTGTAGCACTATAGACATCAAGGGTTGCTTTTTGCCAGAGGTGTGGGGGTTTCTTCACTCAGTTAGTCAGGCAGGCCCCTTTCGTGGCCATGAGAAGGATGCCAGCCCCAGTCAAAACCTCTCTGTGTCCTCTGATCTCTGATGGAAGCACTTCTGTCCCAGCATTCCATGTGGAGATCCTAAATCTCACCCTGATTGGTCAGCCTAGGTCACATGCCCCCTCATGATGAAGCAATCACTGGCTCAGAAATAGAATTATGCTGATTACTTTAAATCATGCCCTCAACTCTTGAGCTGTGGGGAGTGTTAGCTTCCTCCCAAGTTCAATAGCTTTATGAAAGCAGGGTAGCTATTTCAATGAAGAATTTCCCAGGGAAAGAAAGGCCCTAGGTGAGGCAGACACAGTAGCTACCTTCTACATTTCACCTCTAAATTGCTGAGATGTTTAATTTGGGTTGAAGTCATATGCTTAGTAGCAATCCATGTCTCAGCATTGTCACCATTCCTCAGAAAGGGGAGAAATATATATACATAATCTTTATAAAAAAGATCTAGGGGGTGGGCAGTGGTGGCCCAGTGGCAGAATTCTCGTCTGCCATGCTGGAGACCTAAATTCAATTCCCAGACCCTGCCCATGTTAAAAAAAAAAAAAAAAGAAGAAGAAGATCTAGGAATATAAATTGAAAAGCTATTTATGTCAGTTTTTTTCCATGCAGGTAGCTACCACCCAGTCACTGCACTATGGCCTATTTCATTTTCACTTGTAAACATAATTGAAAATGGCTCCTGAGTAAAAGGACTTAGCAATAAGTTATTGGAAGCATGGACACCAAGATTTTAAGATATTGTACATTTTGGAGTCACCTATATATTATTTTCCTTCTAGCTCTCTTACCAGTTATGTATTCTGCAAGGAATCCGATGTTCCGTTTGCACCTTCATAATGTTCTTTTCTGGCTGGTGCCCTTCTCCTCTGACTAGGATGTGCTGATGGAACTTCTAGAGCAGTGCGCAGATGGACTCTGGAAGGCTGAACGCTATGAGCTGATTGCCGACATCTATAAACTCATCATCCCCATTTATGAGAAGCGGAGGGATTTTGAGGTACCACAGTGGGTTGTTTTCTTCCCTTATTTGAGAGAACAGTGGAATGATATATATATTTCAAGACTAACTTTTTCTGTAAGGAGAGGAAGCAGGCCACAGTTCAGTGCTGAACAGGTGGTCTCTATCCCTCTACATTTACACTAAATGTGACCACCAGTCACCATCCTGAAAGAGGATTCAGGTAGTGGCACACACTTGGGTGCCACCTCTTCACACACCCCAGCATCTCAGACAATCAGGCTTACAACTTTGGTGTTCCACATTGGAAAGGTTGCCATGTTCAGAACCTTATAATAAGTTTCCTCAGAACTCTTCCTTCCTCCACCTGTGTTTTAGTTCGCAAGCTGCTGGAATGCAATATACCTGAAATGGAATGGCTTTAAAAAGGGGAATTTATTAAGTTGCTAGTTTACAGTTCTAAGGCCATGAAGATGTCCAAATTAAGGCAAGATTATAAGAGTGTCCAAATTAAGGCATCCAGGGGAAAGGTACCTTGATTCAAGAAGCTGATGATATTTGGGTTTCTTTCTCAGCTGGAAAGGCACATGGCGATGTCTGCTACCTTTCTCTCCAGGCTTCCTCAGTGGCTTCCCTGGGGCTCAGTCCATTCTGTTGGCTCTCTGGGTTCTGGTTGCTCTGGTTACTCTCAAGCTTTTTCCAAAATAGTTCCCTCCTAAAAGGCTCTAGTCAGCAACCCCACCTTGAATGGGTGGAAACATACCTCCAAGGAAATCATCTAATCAAAAGTTACCACCCACAGTTGGGTGGGCCACATCTCCATGGAAACAATCAAAAAGTCCCCACCCGGTGTTAGAAAGAACACCATATTTGAAAGAGAATAAACACTCACCCGATTGTGGACAATAAAAGAATTTATTCGCGATCTTGCAAGAACAGGTGCCCAACTGAAAAATGGTGGCCAGCGTGCTGAGCAACTGAAAGCAGTGATATTTATCTTCTAAGCTTAACCCACAGGTCCCTCCCTGTTTCTCTGCTGATTGAATACTCCAGAGGTTACAGCCTGTCCGGATTGTCTAATTCAAATTTCTGATGGAAGGTTCCCACCTTTGATTACGCTTTATACTCCATTACTTATTTAAACTTGTTTCTACCTATTTGGTGCCAATTCTAGGCTTACATTACAGGTGCTTTCCTTCCCTGCTTACAAGATCGGTTTGAGTTATTCTGCAGCCCTTTCCTGCACCATCTTGTGTGAAAGCTAGACTTAATTTTCTTACATCCAGCAGTATTGAATGAGGATTAAAGAACTTGGTTTTTCTGGGGTAACAACTGATTCAAACTGGCACAACCTGTATGGGGAAATGATATCCCTTCCATCCTTCCTGGGCTGGCATGGCAGTCCAATTTCTCTCACATGATCACGTAGCAAATAGAGTACTAAAAGCAAAGACTAAAAATATTATCATTGAAAAACATTATTGTCTCCTGACAGTTCACATTAACTTGAAAACAGAATTTGCTTACCGTAATGGAGACACTTAGCCTCTTAAAATCTAGGCTTGCTGTTTCTTCATGTGCATGTTCGCCCTTTGGATAGGAGACATTAAAATTCAAAAAATGATCACTGCAAATTGTGCAGTCAAAAATGTATTCGTGATATCTTACTCAAACCTAAGAAAACTTCACCTACATAATCACATTTAACTGATATTTTAAAACTGATTCTACTGTTTGCAAATGGGAAGAAAGGGATTTTGTTCTAATTTGCAGAGGCTAGCCCATCTGTATGACACACTGCACCGGGCCTACAGCAAAGTGACAGAGGTCATGCACTCAGGTCGCAGGCTCCTGGGGACCTACTTCCGAGTGGCCTTCTTCGGACAGGTGAGCCACATCTCTCCTTTTTGTAGGCTGTTTTAAGTCTTTTTTTCTCTTTTTTAACTCTAAAAGGGTTATATTTTGTAAATTTTCTGTTTTAACTTCTATAAAAGCTATTTGATGAATTTGATGTATTCAGTTTGATTCTTATCTTCCTCAGTAAACTTTCTGCTTTTTCTTTCTTCCTGTCTTTTCTTTGTTACTTTCTAAAGGCAGCGGTAAGTTCTCCCTCCATAAGATACTCTTAGCAGCATCTTTGGTACTTCAGTGTGGTTTGCCAGTTTCCATTTCAGTTCTGTATGTGTATCTGTCTAGTCATTATAAACTCTCCAAAAACAATTAACATTTTATTCCATTTACAGAAATAAATCATCTGTTTCCTTATGTATCTGTACTGCATGTTTTAAACCAAAATTAAGACTTCCTGGTTTCCTTTGTGCCTGTGTATCTTTATCTTTTGTAATACAATATCTCCACAAATTTATTTACCGTTATAATAATTCAGAAACCCCATATGGAAGGCTTCATTTAAATATAACATAAATTTTAACCTTCAAATCTCTAACATTATTAAATGGTATAAATTTTCCATTTATTTAGAGTGTGTGGTTTTCTATGAATATTATACATTATATAACCTTAACATATATATATAACCTTAAATTTATTTTGTTATTGTCTTTTATAACTTTATAGCAATACCAGTTTACAGACAGTGAAACAGATGTGGAGGTAATTACAGTAAATGCTTAAAAAGCAAGTAATGTAGTAAAATGACTGCATCTAAACTCCTAGTTTGATGTGGGTTTTTTTGTTTCATGTTAGCCTGCATTTTTTTTTTATACACTGTGTTTTTTGCACCATTTTCTCTCTTTCATTTTAGATGAGAAATGTTTTTTTTTTAATTTCAAATATTAACCCCAATGTGGACTTTTCAAATTTCAACCTTTTTCACTTCCCATGCAATACTGAGCCTTGTATTCAAACAAGATTGGTACTAAAACAGATGATAACTTGTGATAATGAAAACATTTTCTGATCTTGTACTACATGCCTGAGATACTTCTTTTATTGGTAAAGCAAAAAAGAATTTGCACAAACTTCACATAACTTGAAAGTTCTCCAGACCTGAATACTTCAGCTTTTACCTGAAAGTATTGTGTAAAAGGGAACAGTTGGGAAAAGGGTTGAATGCGCATTTCTCAGGCCTGGCTCTAGCAAGCTACTGAATCTTTTTATAGCAAATTCTCCTTCTTGGGAATGTGAAACAGGTTTGAATGCCATCATTAGGCTTGACTGAGAGAGCACAGTCTTGATCCCCTGATCTTTTCATTTCACTCAACACTTAATGACAGCATTTTGAATAAGTTTGCAATTTTGTGTTCTTTATCTTTGTACCCAGACTTCACATTATTATTTTCTTTCCCATCAGGAAAGCCTGATTAAGTAGGATTTTATTTTAGAATCATTCCCTTTTTTCTTTAACCCTTATAACAAAAAACCCTTCCTGGGTGGTATGCCTTGGGTTTGTATTTGAGGATAGATCTAATTGTACTTTATGTCACAGGGATTCTTTGAAGATGAAGATGGAAAGGAGTACATATACAAAGAGCCCAAACTCACACCTCTGTCGGAAATTTCTCAGAGACTCCTTAAGCTTTACTCAGATAAATTTGGTTCTGAAAATGTCAAAATGATACAAGATTCTGGAAAGGTATGGTCATGTTTGGATAAGTTCTGAAGCAATGTAATATTGTTTTGATTAATTATGTATGGTTGTATGTATGCATATATTATATATTCATAGATGTGTTAAGTTAAAGAAAAATAAAAATTGAGTGGCCTTATATTTATCTTTTTTCTTAACAGCATTCCTTAGATGTCCTGCATTAACAAATCTTTATTTCATAATTTTAAAAAGCTCTTAATTTACAAAATAATGCCTTAAAAATGTAACATTTTTGGTCCAGATATTTAAAAAGTCTGTAAGAGTAGAAGCCAAGTTTCTCTTACTTGCTGCACTTTTCCTCTTGCACTTAGCACAGTATCTGGCACTTAGCACAGTTGGATGTATGGATAGATGTACAGATTGATGGACAAATAAGCCAACCAAGGAAAGAACAAACTAGCTAGTGTGTTTTGCGTGAATGAGATTGACTTTATATTTCAAGAAGCTGTGCGTTGGTATATTGCTCTCATGAAGACTGTTTCTGAACCTGCACATTTTTTCTGTGCATTTATGTGTCGCTCTGTCTTCAGAAATCTCCACGAAGTGGTGTATTTGATACTCAGGCAAAAATAAATCTCATGTTTCCTACTTCCTATGCTCAGCTTTCCACCAATGCTTCTTTCTCAAGTACACGATTTTGGGGTGATACTTTGTTTCTTTTCTTTCCCAGGCCCTCATTGGGAGTTCCCAGTATTTGGGATCTGTTTCCTTGGGGGTTTTCATTTTCTATGGAGAAGACTCCATAGAAAGGTGGGTAGGGAGGTAGTATAGGATGGGGAAAGGGATAAACATCTGACTCTGAATTCTGAATGTAGGAGAAGAGAAAAGGCTGATGGTCCATACAGTGGGTTGGTTGTAACAGCAGGAATTTTCATCTCATGGTTTTGAGGCTAGGAGAAGTCCAACACAGAGGCATCAGCAAGGCAGTGCTTTCTCCCTGAAGACTGTGGTGTTCTGGAACTGTTGGCGATGCTTGGTCCCTGGTTTTCCTGTCAGGTGGTGATGCACATGGCAGCATCTTCCCCTTTCTCTTCTGAGTTCTGTTGACTTCCAGCTTCTGTCTGTTCCCCATAGCTCTCCCTATCTGTGTGAACCTCATTCTGCTTACAAAGCACTCCACCAGTGCAGATTAAAGTCCATCCTGATTCATTTGGGCCACACCTTAACTGAAGTAACATCTTGAAGAGATCTTCTTTACAGTGTGTCCACACCCACCAGAATGTGAACCAAGACCAAGAACATGGCCAGACTGGGATACACAATTCTGTCCACCACAGTTCCACTTTTTGGCCTGCAACCTTAACTCCCTGTGACTGCTCAGTGCCCTGCCTTTGCTTTCTGCTGAGACTGGTGGACCTGCTTGGAGCATATCCAAATCTATTTTTCCAGAGAATAGCTTTTGCTCTCCTTTGGGGTGGGAACTAGGGGAGGAAACCTGGGGTTCCCCCACTCCAGATAAACACTTGGGGCGCTCTCCTTGTTTCAGCCCCTACTTCACCCATCACCCTTACCCTAGGGACTACAAGTGCTGGTCTTCCCCAGGCTTCGGAGGGTGACCGACTCACTTCTTCTGCTGTGCCTCCTCGTGGGCACGTGGATTATAACTTCCTCCAC
>PVIY010062766.1:0-10741 GCA_004026745.1 Myrmecophaga tridactyla | reverse complement strand
GCTGTGTGTCTGGTCACTGACGTGGCCCCAGGAGCTGTTCTGTACTGTTTCTGGTTATTTAGTAGTTGTTCTGGAGGACGAACTAAAACGCACACGTTGTTAAGCCGGAACCAGGTTTTCTTGACCCGGAACCAGGTTTTCTTTAACAGAGGAGAATTTTTCAGTTTTTGTTTTCTTGTTTCTTGCCCTGCCTGTACGGTGCCTTTTTTCCCCCCACACTTAGGAGGGTCTACTTAGGTATTATAGACCCCAGAGGATTTTCCCAGACCAAACTGGAAGAAAGAGTCACCTGCATCAGTTTTCCCTGAGTGTGAGACTGAGCAGGTTGAAAGACTTTCCTGTGAAGTCTCTGGTCTCTTTTTTTATCCTGCCCAGTACGTGGTGTTTGTCTGCCTGCAGGTCTCCCCAGCATAAGATGATGCGGCACCTTTAACTTTGGCAGACTCTCCCTGCTGGGGGCATGGTGGAGATAGAGGAGAGGTTGTAGGCTGGTTTTAATGGCTTCAAATTACTAAGCCCTGGGGTCTGAATTCCTTGAGGGAGGGATTCCACCTGAGTTGGGCTTCACCCCTCCCCTGGGAAGGCACAGACTCCAAACAAGCTCTGAAACAAGCTTGTTTCTGCCTATGCCTGGGTCATTTGCAGCCTGAGGAGCCCTGCCACTGTATCCAAAGGCAATCAAGCCTTTTTAGAAACACAGCCACAAAAACCTCTCTTGTTTTTTTTTTCTTTTACCATTAGCCCTGCCCCCTTGGCGCAGGGCCAAAAATCAGTGACCTCAGCTATGACCAGGTTCACCTGAGCTGGGGGCCTATTTTTAGTAGTCAGAATTTGTGAATTAATTCCACACTTGAAGTTTAGGTGTGCTCAGTCCCTGCTGCTGATAAACTCTCTTTCCTTTCCCCTCTGGGAAGCAGCCCGTGGGGGAATGGCGCCAGCTGCTGTGGCTTGGGGAACTCTAGGTTTGGGGTGGGCTTGCAGCTGGTCCAGCTGGTCCAGACTGGGGTACACTGTGTGTCCGGTCACTGACGTGGCTCCAGGAGCTATTCTGTACTGTTCCTGGCTATTTAGTAGCTGTTTTGGAGAACAAACTAAATCCCACACCTTGCTAAGCCGCCATCTTGGCAAATCATCTTATCTTTTTTAATGTATTTGTCAGATCTGTATAGTCTTTTCCCTCTTTCTCTTTGCATTATTTGAATTACCCTTAGTGGTACTTTTCAATTCCGTTCCATCCTCCAGACATCCCTCTCTTGTCTATTTTTTTCAGCCAGCAGAACTCCTTTTAGTATTTCTTGTAGGGCTGGTCTCTTGTTGACAAATTCTTTCAGAATTACTTTGTCTGTGAAAACTTTAATCTCTCCCTCAGTTTTGAAGGACAGTTTGGTTGGGTACAGAATTCTTGACTGGAAGTCTTTCTCTTTCTGGATCGTCTATATATCATATCACTGACTTCTCGCCTCCAGGGTGCTAGTTGAGTAGTCTGCACTCAGTCTTATTTGGTTTCCCTTGCATATAGTGGACTGTTTTCTCTTGCCATTTTAGGGTTTCCTGCTTCTCTTCAACATTTGACAGACAGATTAGTATGTGTCTTGGGGAAGGCCTATTTGGATTTATTCTGTTTGGAGTTTGTTAGGTTTCTTTGACTTGTTTATTTATGTCCTTTTTGTGGGTTAGAAAGCTTTCCCTCATTATATCCTCAACTATTCTTCCTAGCCTTTTATCCCTCGCCTTTCTTCTGGGACACCAATAATTCTTATATTTGGGTGCTTTGTTTTGTCTATCATTTCCCTGAGTTCCAGTTCAGTTTTTTCCATCTTTTTTGCCATTTGCTATTTTGAGTCTTCAAAGTCAGTTGTTCTGTCCTCTATATCACTTATTCTGTCTTCTATCTCTTCAAATCTGGTGTTGTGTGCCTCTAGTATGTTTTTTTTTTTTTTAATTTGCATATGGGCAGGAGGCACCAGGGATCGAACTCCAGACCTCCAGCACGGCAGGTCGGAGCTCTGCCTGCTGAGCCACGGCAGCCGCCCTCTAGTATGTTTTTTATTTGGTTAACAGAGTCTTTACTCTGTGATAGCTGCTATTTTTATATTTGTTCTTTCAAATTCCTCTTTATGCTTTTCTATTGTCTTTTTGATCTCCTTTATGTCATTTGCTATCTCATTTATTTTATTAAGTAGAGTTGTATGAAAATCTTTGATTATTTGGTCCAACGTCTTTGTCTCCGCTGGCATTTTAATTTGGTCATTAGGCAGGGATATATCTGTCTGCATTGTGATATGCTTTGTGATCTTCTGCAGTCTGTGTCATGTAAATATTTTGATTGATTTACTTTGGGAGTTGATTTATTTCCATAGTATAAGGCCTTGTGTTTGTAGAATGGTTGTACAGCAGGGAGCAGGGCATGGGGTGAAGCACTTAGTACAGTGATTTGTTTTAGAGTAGGTATTGGCACAGGTTGGGGATGTTATGCTGATGTTTGTCAACGTGGGCACCCATAGCTAGGGAATATGTAGCTGTGCGCGTGCACTGGTCTCGGTGGTATAACCCTAGTGTGTGCTCGTCTAAGGCATGGGGCCTCTCTATGTGTAGAGCTATGGCAGCAGGTCGGTGTTATGCCTTCGTGGACTGGGGTCAGATGTGACCCAGCTGTGTAGGTTGGCCCTGGGAAGTGAGACTGAGGGCTGAGCACATGCGCAGTTCTAGGATTGCTATAAAGTGCAGTTCCCAGAGCTGAATGACATGACTGAGGGCCAGTGTGTGTACATGGGCCAGGGAGTGCCATAAAATGGATGCGCTGAGCTCAGGGAGGGCGGGGTGAGGCTGTGTGACCCTGTGGGCGGGGAGTGGGGGTAGCCTAGGTATGGAGGTTGGTGTCTGCAACCTTTATGTGCTGGCAGCAGCCTGCAGGGAACAGGGAGGGGGAGGTAGTACTCGGGAGGGTTGCAGGAGAGGTGGGTTGGGCTGCACTTGGGGGGGGGGTGGGGGGCAGGTACATGCACTGGGGGCTGGTTGGATGCAGTGCTTGGAGCACCAGGAATGGGAGCAAGTGATGGGGTTCAGGTGTGTGAGCTGTGGGGTGAGTTGCTGGTCATGGGCCTGAGCCGATGTGGGTAGTGCACCCGAGGAATGTGGCCTGGCTTACTTCCTAGTCCCACACTCCCATCCGTGCCCTCCTGTGGGCTCCATGACTGCGCATCCGTGCCAGGCTCCAGCTTCCTGCCTGTCAGTTCCTCGGTCTCTGCAACCAGTGCTGCTGCATGTGGCACAGAAGGTTCTCCCAGCTCAAATACACTCCCAGATTGCTGCCTCACTCACCCTCCTGTCCCTTCTCTAGCTTTTCTGTGGCGCAGGGCTAATCTTGAGCTACTCTAGTCTTCCCCGAAGTCCACACTGGATTTAATAAATTCAAAAACTTTACTCTAATCTGAGCTAAAAAGTGGTTTCTTATCATTTTACTTTGTATCTTCTATTATGGAGATAAGTCCTTCTACAAACTTTACTTTACCAATATTACTTGCAGTTACTTTTTAGATTAGAATTTAGTGGTGTCCTTAATTTCATGAAATGTTTTTAATTTGTTCAGTATCATAATTGATATCTCAGAATCAAACCATAGGGAATAGGGTTGAGCAATCCCCATATCATCTAGACTAATCTAGAGAATATGATTAAAGTTTTGGAAGAAGTCAATTTAAAGTCATTTTGCGGATTTTTTTTCAAGTTATTTTAGTGGTTATTTTTGCAGGTAGCATTTACTATTTATGCTGCTTACTTCTTACAATCATTAGAATTTCCCCATTTATCATTTATGTCAGCTATATGACTTATTTACATCTCAAGATTAACTTGAAGGTTGAAGTGTTATGAGATGAAATGTACAAGATCCTTGTGAAAAGCTACCATCTAGGAATGTAAGTACAACTTGTCATTTCAGAGTTACCTTCTCTAGAGCAGCAGTTTGGAAATGGCTATATACCCTTAGGTAGGGGGTGGTGTAAAATATGAACAACTGGAATTTGATAAGCAAATATTAGGACTGGGAATGTCTTGCCTAAGGAGTTAAAAAGAAAAAGGAAAACCACCTAAGTATCCCTAGGATTGATGGGCTTATTCTGGCACCGTCAAATCCGTCTAGTACAGCAGGTACATTTGAGGAATTCTGAGTGAAGAGTGGAAGGCAGAACTAGTAGGTTCACTTGTCACCTTTCTGCTCATGGCACTTTAAGTGGATATGTAGACAAAGACTGTGTCATCTTAGATAGAAGTCTGGCAATACTTGGTAATAAGTGAACATAAACATCTTAGGTACCGCAGAGATGCTATGTAATGGCAAAGTACTTAAACAGCTGTCAGATTAAAGATGTTCCATCTTTTTCTTTTACAAAAAGGCAAATGTTCCACATTTGTTAACCCCTCATGTGAAGACAAGTGTCTGTCAGTAGATATTTAGCAGCTTCTTACCTAGCAGATGTATTTGAAAAGTAAATACAATCTGTCCCTTTGAGGTAAAAACTACATTTGAATGAGTGAGAAAGTAACTGAAATTAGGAGCTAGGAGATAAGTGTACCATGGAGACAGTTTTTTTGAAATGATTGTTTGGAAATGTTTATATTACTAAGTCATTTTGTCACCAAAATTGATGTAAGAGTATTAGCTATTTTTTAAAAATCTCATATCTGCATACACACACACAATTTTAAATACAGAAATTTTTGACCTTTGGAAATCTTTGAAATAGGTTTATTTGGTTTTAAACTGACTAAAGTTTTAAATATATTAAAAAGAGTAGCATCTTCCAAGATACCAAAGCAGATGAAAATTTGCTGGGAGAATTTCAAGGAAAACATTTGTTTAATTGGTAGGTGGGATTTAAATATGTGTATCATGATTTAGTCAGTGAAGCCACCATATTCCCTTTGTTTTTATGAGTCTTCCTCAGGGTAATCAAAACCAAAAATGGAAGTAAAATTTAAAACTGCTTTTTTGAACTGCGGTATCATGAAATATTTAACTCAGATTTAAAAAAAAGAAAGAAGTAGCTTCAATCAAAATTGTTTTCTCCAAAATTGTATTTATCTTTACCTCACTCTGCTTTCAGTCCTATTTATATGGATTTTATAATATGCATATTAATGCATTACCATACTAGAGGTGTATGCCCAGATATTATACTGGGAGTGGTGTCATCGAACAGATTGGAGATCACTGCTCTAGTAAGCCTTCTCTGACCCTCTTCTCTGTGCCTATTACAGTGACAGTTCCCGGCCAAACCTGTCAATCATCATTTTAGTTGTCAGCTCTCCCTTTGACTCCTTGAGAGGATGGACCATTTAATGAGAGTGTATAAAGTATGGCCCATTGAGCACAGGGCCCATAATATGAACAGGACAGACAGGATCTTTGCTTTCAAGGAGCTTTGGGTATAATGGGGAATACAAATGTTAAACAAAGGCATTGCACAAATATTTAATTAAAATTATAAATAAGTGTTCAAAGGAAAATCAGAGGGCACAGTAAGACCTACTCATATATAAAGATCTTCAGGCCCTAGGGCCTGAAAAGATAGTGGAGCTGAAGGAAATGAGATGAGATGAAGTAATGGGCAGAATCAGAAAAAGCAGGGCTTTTAAAAAATTCCCTAGTGCCTAGCAGTGCACCAGGAATGGAATAGGACTCAAAAAGTCTTTGTAAATAAACAGGTACAACAATTTTAGAAAAGATTTCAAGTTAATGGCTCAAAGTTGTTTTCTTTGACTCACACAATGTTTTTGAGTTTTTAAATATAAATTTAAAAAAACCTTTATCCTCTTTGATAACTCTAATTCCTACAGTTTTAAACTTGAATCCTTACCCATTTTTGCTGAATACTTTGCCCTTGCTTCCCTACATAGAGGATAAAGAAAGCCACACCCCATGGAAAATGAGTTATTCACAAATATGTAGTTATTTATCTTGAGTTCCGTTAGTGACTAATGTACAAACTAAAGTGTCGTATCCTAAAAACTGTATGAATATTTTCTAATCCTTAGAATAATATTGAAAACCTGTTTTTGTTTTACTGTTATTGCTGGAGTTTGCAATATAGAGAGTGCCAGGATAACTTGAAAATTTCACACAAGAAAATTTATAATTTATCAAATAAACACTAATCAGTTAAGGTTCTAATGATGTAAATGAGCTGTTTTAAAATCAGTTCCCTTGTTATTCCTAGTTTTATATCCTTCCACAAAGAATGGTGTTCTAGTTTGCTAGCTGCTGGAATGCAATATACCAGAAATGGAATGGCTTTTAAAAAGGGGAATTTAGTAAGTTACTAGTTTACTATTCTAAGGCCAAGAAAATGTCCCAATTAAAACAAGTCTATAGAAATGTCCAATCAAAGGCATCCAGGGAAAGATACCTTAGTTCAAGAAGGCCGATGAAGTTCAGGGTTTCTCACTCAAGTGAGAAGGCACATGGCGAACACAGTCAGAGTTTCTCTCTCATCTGGAAAGGCACATGGTGAACACGGTCAGGGTTCCTCTCTCATCTGGAAGGGCACATGGTGAACATGGCGTCATCTGCTAGCTTCCTTCTCCTGGCTTTCTGTTTCATAAAGCTCCCCTAGAGGCATTTTCCTTCTTCATCTCCAGAGGTCACTGGCTGGTGAACTCTCCTTCTCATGGATATGTCGTTGTGCTCTGCTGTCTCTGAATCTCTTTCTCCAAAACGTTTCCTCTTTCACAGGACTCTAGTAAACCAAACAAGACCCACCCAAATGGGTGGAAACATGTTGTTAAACTATTCCAGTTTAACAACCACTCTTGACTAAATCACATCATCCAGGGAGATGATCTAATCACAGTTTCAAACATACAATATTGAACAGGGATTATTCTACTTTTATGAAATGGGATTTTGATTAAAACATGCCTTTTCTAGGGGGCATACATCCTTTCAAACCAGCACAAATGGTAATTTAGAAAAAGTTGTTTAAAACCTTGCTGAAATCTTCTCTTGGGAACAATGAAATTATCTAAAATTGAGAGTGTTGATGGTCTGTGGACTTTGGACATTATACATGATGCCTAATGAATGTATGTGGCTGAAGGATGTACTGACTGAGAAGTAGATTTGCAAATGATGGTGTATACATATGATCGAATATTGTGCTGCTACCAAAAGGAACAAAGTTGTAGGCATGCAACATTGTGAATGAACCTGTGGGACATTAGGTGAGGCAAAATAAGCCAGAAACAAAGAGCAATTATTATATGGTCTCATTTAGAAGAAGCTTATAAGAAAATAGGGGCCAGATTGTAAGGTCTTATAGCAGCCACCTTTTGTCCAGAGTGTTAATTATTATTTCTGTATTTTGAGAGCTGTTTTATATATGTATAATCTGGTATTCAGAAATAAGAATGAAGGCAATTAGATCAGGATTAAGGTAATTCAAAACACAGGGGTAAGGAAGACATTGTCTATATTTTAGAACCTCACCTACTCTTTGAGACCAAAGGAACAAAGGTTTATTTTGTCCAGAACCTAAATTTTCTATACCACATAAACTAACTTAATCTGTCTAGATAGCTTTTTAAAACAATCCAAACACAAGGATCCCAGAATAATAATGAAAGCCTTTAGTCCTATATAGCTTAGTGTAATGCCTGGATAATACCCCCAGAATATATTAAACAGATCATCAAAAAGTATTGGCAAAGTTCCTTGAGGGATAGGAAAAAAAATAAGGAACTATTAAACTTTACCAACAGGGAAACCCCTGATACTGTGTCAAACATTAGGGACACCCAAATCAATAGGCCATGTCCTCAATCTTTTAGTCTCCAGTATCTTGATATTTCTTTTAGTGTCCAGTATCTTAGAACAGCTAGAAGTAAAAACCTAAAATTGTGAAGTGTAACCAATGTCAAACTCCGAAATCTGTTCTACAACAAATTGTTGAGCTGTGCTCTGAAATTTATTGCTTTTTGTATATATCTTATTTTTCACCCAAAAAATAGTGATGATAAAAATATTTCTATTCCAGAAGGGAACTTCCTTATAATGATAAAGGGAATATATGAAAAACCCACAGCTAATATCATCCTCAATGGGGAAAAACTGAAAACTTTCCCCCTAAGATCAGGAACAAGACAAGGATGTCCACTATCACCGCTGTTATTCAACATTGTGTTGGAAGTTCTAACCAGAGCAATTAGAGAAGAAAAAGAAATAAAAGGCATCAAAAATGGAAAGGAAGAAGTAAAACTCTTACTGTTTGCAGATGATATGATACTATATGTTGAAAACCCTGAAAAATCCACAGTAAAACTACTAAGAGCTAATAAACGAATACAGCAAAGTGGCAGGTTACAAGATCAACACTCAAAAATCTGTAGTGTTTCTATACACTAGTAATGAACAATCTGAGGAGGAAATCAAAAAACGAATTCCATTTACAGTTGCAACCAAAAGAATAAAATATTTAGGGACAAATTTAACTAAAGAGACAAAAGACCTATACAAAGAAAACTACAAGAAATTGTTAAAAGAAATCACAGAAGACCTAAATAGATGGAAGGGCATACCGTGTTCATGGATTGGAAGACTAAATATAGTTAAGATGTCAATTCTACCTGAATTGATATACATATTCAATGCAATACCAATCAAAATCCCAACAACTTACTTTTCAGAAATAGAAAAACCAGTAAGCAAATTTATCTGGAAGGGCAGGGTGCCCAAATAGCTAAAAGTATCCTGAGGAAAAAAAATGAAGTCGGAGGTCTCACACTACCTGACTTTAAGGTGTATTATGAAGCTACAGAGGTCAAAACAGCATGGTACTGTCATAAAGATAGATATACTGACCAGTGGAATAGAATAGAGTGTTCAGATATAGACCCTCTCATCTATGGACAGTTGATCTTTGATACAGCAGTCAAGCCAACTCACCTGGGACAGAACAGTCTCTTCAATAAATGGTGCCTAGAGAACTGGATATCCATATGCAAAAGAATGAAAGAGGACCCATATCTCACACCCTATACAAAAATTAACTCAAAATGGATTAAAGACCTAAACATTAGATCTAAGACCATAAAACTGCTAGAAGAAAATGTAGGGAAATGTCTTATAAGTCTTATACTAGGAGGCGGTTTTTATAGACCTTACACCCAAAGCAAGAGCACTGAAGAAATAAATAAATAAATGGAAACTCCTCAAAATTAAACACTTTTGCGCATCAAAGAACTTCATCAAGAAAGTAGAAAGACAGCCTACACAATGGGAAACAATATTTGGAAATGACATATCAGATAAAGGTCTAGTATCCAGAATTTATAAAGAGATTGTTCAACTCATCAACAAAAAGACAGCCAATCCAATTACAAAATGGAAAAAAGACTTGAACAGACACTTCTCAGAAGAGGAAATACAAATGGCCAAGAGACACATGAAGAGATGCTCAACTTCCCTGGCCATTAGAGAAATGCAAATCAAAACCACAATGAGATAACATCTCACACCCACCAGAATAGCCATTATCAACAAAACAGAAAATGACAAGTGCAGGAGAGGATGTGAAGAAAGGGGCACACTTATTCACTGTTGGTGGGAATGCCAAATGGTGCAACCACTGTGGAAGGCAGTTTGGCGGTTCCTCAAAAAGCTGAATATTAGAATTGCCATATAATCCGGCAATACCATTGCTAGGTATCTACTCAAAGGACATAAGGGCAAAGACACAAACGGACATTTGCACACCAATGTTTATAGCAGCATTATTTACAATTGCAAAGAGATGGAAATAGCCAAAATGTCCATCAACAGACGAATGGCTAAACAAATTGTGGTATATACATACGATGGAATATTATGCAGCTATAAGACGGAATAAAGTTATGAAGTACGTAACAACATGGATGGACCTTAAGGACATTATGCTGAGTGAGATTAGCGAGAAACAAAAGGACAAATACTGCATGGTCTCACTGATATGAACTGACATTAGTGAATAAACTTGGAATATTTCGTTGGTAACAGAGACCATCAGGAGATAGAAATAGGGCAAAATATTGGGCAATTAGAACTGAAGGGATATAGATTGTGCAACAGGACTGAATATAAAAACTCAGAAATGGACAGCCACAACACTACCTAACTGTAATGCAATTATGTTAAAACACTGAATGAAGCTGGATGTGAGAATGATAGAGCGAGGAGCGCGGGGGGCATAAATGAAATCTGAAAGATAGACAGACATTAAAGATTGAGATGACATAATCTATGAATGCCTCGAGTGTATAATAATGACTAAATGTACAAATTTTAAAAATGTTTGTGCATGAAGAAGAACAAAGGAATATCATTATTGCAGGGTGCTGAAAATAGATGGTAATTAATATTTTAAAATTTCACCTTATGTGTGAGACTAAAGCAAAAAAGTTTATTTGGTACAAAATTTATATTTTGACTAGTGCGTTTCCTAATATATAACTTATATAGATAGCTTGGTTGAACACCGTAAGTACTTGGAATCTTGGGTAGGACGTGGGATTTTTTTGGTTTGTCCAGAGTTATGCTCCGATGAATCCTAGAGTGATTCGATTAGTGAGTGGAACAGTATTTGCAGAGTCCCATTCGGGGAATGGTGAGAATGGGGAGAAATTCAACTTCCCCTAGTTGAATTCTTGGTATTCTCACAAGCAGTGTGGACAACCAAAGCTATAGGCTGAGACCCCAGTCTTGGGGTTT
>PVIY010062765.1:0-10743 GCA_004026745.1 Myrmecophaga tridactyla | reverse complement strand
GAAGGGTGGTGAGACTGCTCATCATGTTGGCTGGAGAGAGAGGCCACATCTGAGTAACAAAAGAGGCCCTCCTGGGGGTGACTCTTAGGCCTAAATTTTAAGTAGACTTGACCTATCCTTTGTGGGGTTAAGTTTCATATGAACAAGCCCCAAGACTGGGGGCTCAGCTTATAGCTTTGGTTGTCCACACTGCTTGTAGTTTTCCCTATTCTTAACATCTTGCATTAATGTGGTACATTTGTTACAAGTGGTGAACTGATACTAATACATTATTATTTACTAAAGTCCATAGCTTTCATTAGGGTTCTCTCTTTGCGTTATCAAGTTTTCTGGGTTTTGATAAATGCATAAAGTCATGAATCTACCATTACAGCATCATGCAGTGTTTCACTACCCTAAAAATCTCCTGTTCACCACCTATTCATTCCCCCTCCCTCCGCTCAAACCCCTGACCACTACTGATCTTTTTACTTCCTCTATAGTTTTGCCTTTTTTCACAATTGTCGTATAGTTGGAATCATACAGAATATATAGCTTTTTCCATACAGTGGAATATTATTCAGCAAATAAAGAAATAAAGTACTGATCCATGCTACAACTTGCATGTGCTATGAAAACATTAAGCTAAGTAAAAGAAGCCAGATACAAAGGCCACATATTGTATGATTCTATTTATATGAAGTGTGCAGAATAGGCAAATCTATAGAGACGGGAAATAGATTAGTGATTACCTTGGTCTGGGAAGATGGGAGGATTGGGATGTGACAGGTAAAGGGGGCAAGATTTCTTTTTTGGGGTGAGGACAGAGAACCCATCATTTTGATTGTACTAAAATAGTTCAAAGGCAAAATCTTTTGAGAACTGACGTTGGTTTACTCTTAAACGAATGTGACTTCCTGTGTCAGCAAAGGAAAATACCCTAACTTAATCTACAAAGACTCCAAACATGTTGAATGTCCAATAAGTTATAGAAAGGCATGTTTGGATTCATTCTTAATAATATATTGAAGTTGCTGTGTTGAATGGAAAAGAAGGAAAAACTCTTCAGTTCAGGGCACCATGGAACAGACCTCTCCTCCAGGGGTTTCTATACCTCAGTTTGGGAAAAACTGAACATTATTATTTTTGTTTCCATCCTTGTTTAATGAGTTAGTTTAATTATATCATCCCTTTTTCCTACTTAAGATGTGATTTTTTTGTTTACATTTTATTATATGGTAAATTTTCCATACAATGAAATGTACAATTAAATGAATTTTAATAAATTGAATGTTTATTTTTGACTTTGAATTTTCCCACTCTAAAATTAAAAATAAAGCAACCCATGGCATCTTATATCTGCATACTACTATGTTATTATTATAGAAATTGTGATTATCATTTTGTTCCACTTTGCTCCTTTATATGTTGAAAACAGTTTGGCAGCCAGGACTTGATCAATGGTGCTCTCTAATCCCTTCAGAACTTGTATTTATTTTTAACATAAATGTGGCCATTTTTGCTGGAAAAGTAATAGTGAATCTAAGTTAGTCTCGGTTTCCTTCACTTCATTTATAAATTGATCCTCCAGGCTTATTGAGTACCTAATGTGTGCCAGACCCACTACTTTATATTGTACTTATATCTTTGTACTTTTATCTTTCTCTTCCTCTATCCCTACCTGGGAGGGGGTAGAGATAGCAAAGGGGTGGTCGAGTGAATTTAGAGGGGATTTGTACCAAAATGAGATTTGTTAAGTTTTGAGTGATAAGGCTTGAACTAGCTCACCTGTGCAACTTTAAAAACACCTTTGGTCCTGTGATCCAAGCCTTGCTGACCTCTGCTGCTGTTTCCAAACTTCAGAAATATAGTTGTACTGGGCTTTACTTGGAATTAGCAGTACACGTCACGTTTCTTTTTTCTGCTTTTTTTTTTTTTTTTCCTCCTGTTGAACTCTGGAGAGTGCTGTTTAAACTTTAACTGGCTTTTCAACCTGCCTGGGCATTTAAATCCATTGTGTTTGTTTCCTAAGGCAGATTGTTGTAAACATGGAAATGGAGAGCCCTCAAATGAGCTGTCAGGGTCTGCTGGGAGAGCCCTTACTCAACAAGAAAGTGAGGGGGTTTGCCCAGGCATAGCAGGGCACAGCAGAGGGACCAGAAGCCTTATCAGAAAGGGCAGCAGAAGCTTCCCCAGCACCTAGCTTAAGCCTCGCAACTATTTGTTAAATGGATGAATGAGTGAAGTTCTCAAGCAGTTGTCACCAAAGCCCTCTCCTCACTATCTGGTCTATAGGCGTCTGGAAGCCTTGTTGCCCTAAATTCCTAACCTCAGTCTCTACTCAGACCAAGTTGCTTTCTTGACTGCTGCTAACCTTGAGGCCTCTTTTGCCCCCTAGTGACTCAAACCGGCTACCCTAAAACTGCATCACCTCCAAGATTAGGGATTATATGAACCAGAGAAATGAAAATCATCACCTGAGAGCTGAATTAGGGTTCTTTACTTTGTCCTTCTAAGTCACGGTTTTTCTTGCTAAAATGACGAAAAGGAAAAGGAAACAAATAGAGGTGATAATAAATGTGTGTAGAAGAGAGAACTAAGCGCTATTTGTCTAGCCCAGAATATTCCCTGTGTCTGAGTGCTTATCTTTCTTTACTGCCAGTTTCCTACAGGTGTCAGTTACACTTTCTTGGCCCTACAGGCAAAAGGCTGTGTTTGGTTCAGTTTACCCATAGCCTCTAGACTAGAGGAGTGACTCAGTGAAAATGTTTACGTCTCTAATTAAGCAGAATTAAGGTCTGGACTCAAAGCATCTTGGATTGTGCTAGGCATAATTGAGATGCATGGGCTTTGTGTAAATAATGTACCTCTAATTGGCTTTGATTAAGTGCAAATTAGGATCACACTTCACTCCAGTGTGATTTACATTCCTAAACTCTTTTACTCACTGAAGTACTGTGGGTGGCCGATAAGGCGGGTTTATCAAGGATGTGGAGACAGCTAGGGGCTGGGGAGCTGCAGTTTTCTAAAGGTAAAGAGCCTGCAGTTGAGACTCCTGACATCTTCCGTTCTATTTTTGGTCCTTAGTTTGGGCAGATCATCTCTAGTCCTCTAAATTCTAGAGTCTCACCTCTTTTTTCAAAACTTTGGAGGCTTGTCTTTTTAAAAAAAAAAAAAAAAAAAAAGTGTATATAGACGTTTGCCTTGTGGAACCTCAGATCTAAAAGTAGCTCCAGGCCTTCATTGCCTGTCAGAATGTCATGACACCTTAGTTACTTACTGGCCATTATTTCATAAAAGAAAGGACTAGTGGGAAGTTTTCTCCAAAGAGTTCCCAGTGTGGGGGTTTGAGTCAACAGATTGCTACAAAGTAGCTGTTAACTCTATGTACATCTTCCTCTGGGACTGCTTTGCAGTATTCAAAGAGTGGGTTTTTGCTCCTGGACTTTGATGACAAGCCTGCATAGAGGGGATGGTCACACATTTCTTCTTGCTTGTAAATACTCTCAATTTGTAGCTGAAAGTCATCATGATCAGATGAAGCAGCAGTAGCTGAATTTGTACTAATTTCTGCTCCTATTCCTGTGCAGGTGAAGTCTGGCATGTGAAAAATACCTCTGCTTAGTGGGAGCCTGGTACTAGGGAGTGTGACATGGTGTTTATCATTCTGTAGGCCATCATTTGCCCTAGAAGGCTTTTCTCACATTAGCATGCTGCTCTTCAGTGCCAGGGCCAAAAAATAACGTGACAAAATAGTTATTTCCCCACTGACAGAGAGCACTAACAGTGTGCCAGGACCTACGAGAATGCTATTAGGAAGTGCGAAGAGTTAAATATTTCACACCCTTGGGAAAGAATCTCCCAGAGCATCACAGAAGGACTCCCTAGGTTTGTCACCTTCAGAGAAAGTTAGATTGTAAATATATTGGTCTCTAAACTCAGCTCTAAGCTTACCAAAGTGAGAAGGAAGCATACGTAGACAAGGTACACTACAGATACCCTAGCCAGAGTGAGGAATGGCAGAGAATTCTTTCCAGCTCCTTTAAACTATGTTCATTCATTTATTCATTCAGTAAATGTCCGTGGGCTGCTCATGACTGAGTCGCACAGAAGATGCAACGAGGAATAAGCCATGATCAATACCCCTCAAGAACTCTATATAGTCAAGAAACAGACCTTATATAGATAAATTACAACCAAATGTGGTATGCGCTGTGGCAGAAATAAGGAAGCATATTGTGTTGGGCTCTGTGGGGAAAATTGTCTGCCATGCTGCATTAGTTCAGAGCAGCTTGGAGTCTGCTTGAGGACTGTGTGCCATTCCAAAAAAGTGTACTTGTCATTTCTTTGCCTTGTGTGGGACCAGCAAATGAATGTCCGAAGAAAAAACAATAGCAACAAGTACTATTGTAATTGTTTTGTTCATTCTCTCATTTAATTTTCACAGTCTTTCTAGTAGATAAGTACAACAATTATTCCTAATTTAAGAGAATTAAACTGAAGTTTAGCAGATGAAGTAAAGACCCCACAGGTGTGGAGGAACCAAAACTATTACCATTCATCAAGATGGTATAGAATGTTTAGGGGCTTTGACTCTAGTGCTGACTTCCTCACCAACTAACCAACCGTGTGCTCTTGAGCTGCTCACTTCCTGTCTCTGCCTTAGTTTTCCCTAAGTCAAATGATAGTTTTCCACAAGCTTCATGAGTCACTGAAATAACAAGGGCCATGGATAGGGAAAAATAAGGTCTTTTACTGCTTGCTGTTGCTACTATCAGTTTTGAATTTTGTGACCTTGGCTTGCCATCTGCCATCTGTTGATCTTTGTCTATCTTGTTGACCTATGTACTTGATTCCAGAAAGCCTCCTTAAAAAGGGCTTCATGTTCTTCTTTGTCAGAAATGGCCCTGGAGCAAGGGCCCAAGGTTATCAAGTACAAGGGCTTTGTCCCAGAGCTATTTCTGCTGCTGATGAGTCTAGTTTTAGATAGGCATGCACTTCCTACTTCAGATCTTCAGTCAGTCTTTGTAGGCAAACGTGGTGCTCTGATCTTATAAAGGATGCAGTTCAGCCCTAGACCTTGACTAAAGTAAATTCCCCTTCATTCCTCGTGGCTTAGAAAGGCTGCTTACTTGTCTTACTGATAGAGGAACCAAGTCTGAGACAACTACAAAATATGGCCTAGCAGAGGCACAAGAAAGTTTCTTGACAGTTTTTAATTCAGAGATGTCGCGAAGAGAGCTACCTCCCCCACCCCACCCCACGTGCCAGTTGTTTCCTCAGGCATTGTACCCAGCTTTGGGACAAAGTGCTATACTCAGAGCCACCAAATCCTGATCAGTCCCAGGCTCAAATGGTGGCTGGCGTGATGCAAATTGTCTTGGTCTTCAGGGAACATTGGTCCAGATAAATTAGGGAGGATTTAGGAGGAAGGGAAAAGGATGTGGATGGAGGGGACTTGCTCTTAATATTTATATATCACCCTATAAAGTGTTTAAAATTACCCGTGTCAGCTTGGGGCAGCAGTTCATCAGGGCCTCCTACTTGGGAAGGACTATGTTGTCCTGATTGCCCCGCCTGTGCACACTTCTTGCAGGCCCGGCACAAATGCCTTTTCCTCCCCACCCCTTAGCCCACTTATTGGAACACCTTGTTTCAGATTCTTAATGTTGACTGATCCTTCTAATCATATTCTGGAATTTTCATTTTGGTCTTGAGTTATATTTCCAAATATCGAGCTTTACATAGGAAAAACTGCAGTCACCAAAACTCAGCTGGCTCACTCAGAGTAGGGGGCCAGGGATAGTAGAGTGCTGACTCAGTCAGTTCTCACTCACTCCTGAAAGGGGGCATCTCTTCAGACTATTCAAATTTCTTCAAATGAGCTCAATTTGGTTTTTAGGTTCCCTTTTGCTCTTTGCTTATACTTTCCCAGCCTCAGACAGATGTTTACCTCCAGTGCATTACTGCAATATGAAACCACTCTGTTCTCTGAAAGCAAATAAACCAGCTTTAATGGGTGTGCTGTTGGCTAGCAACTAAAGGGTTAAAAATTTTAGCAGGCAGACTGGCCAGCAGGAGTTAGTGGTGTGGAGTAAGAGGGACGCCAGGCTGTCTCTAAACTTTTTGGCCCTCCCCAAGTACAGAGATGAAGGAAGAGCCTCTATAAATCACTGGAGATTAGAGACCCTGTTCTTGCCGACTCCGCAGGGTTGCACTGCTTAATGTCAAAGCCTCACGTATTACTTTAACAGCACTCCTTTTCTTTATTAAATCCACTTTGGAAAAAAAAAAAGATCTTTCCAGTAAGGGGGAGAAGGCTAAAAGGATTTAGAAAGTATCTGTTATGCTACATTATAGAGACTAATAACTGTTTAGGGAGTAAGTAACGTTTTTGCACCCTTTTCAGCCAAAAGTGAAAAAAAAAAGTATAAGCATCTATTCTTTAAAATTATTTTGTTTGATCATTTATTTTGCCCCATGTCCTTGCCTTCAGGTTTCTTCAATGTGTGTGAGTTCAGAAACGGGAACAGGAGGTGTGAGTGCTATGACCAAAAGATTTCAGAATGCACTCTTAGCTAAACTTTCAGAAACTAGAATATTGGTGTGTGTGTGTGTGTGTGTGTGTGTGTGTGTGTGTGTGTGTGTGTGCACGTGCATGCGAGCCTGTGAAGGACACACAGGAGAGACTTCTACTTTTATACTTATAAGAAAAAATGCAAAGTTTGTGTTGCATTGGAAGCTGAGTCTGAGCTTATCTCCTTCATCTGACTTTAATGAAGACGTTTTAAACAGCTGCACTCATGTTAGATGTATTTTGGCTCAAAATTTCCACCTTCTGAGTGGGAGAGTTCTTAAAACTTAAAACTTGATAGTAATTGTAGACTAATTGGGTCGCTCAAAGCAAAAAGTCTGATTGTCACAAAATGTAAATTAAAAACTAATTTATATAAATGAAATGAGAATGGCCATGAATTGAAAATTGTTAAAGCTCATGATAGGTATATAGGGTTCATAACACCATTCTCTCTCCTTATATATTTTGAAATACTTCATAATTGAAAAAAAATAAATCAGTTTAAATGAAGTGCTTAGCACTCAGTAAAAAATAAAAATACACCAATGAGAGCTAAAATGTTAAATCACCAAGTATAGCATTTTTATTTATACTTTCAGAGAGATCTTTAGATAAAGAAAGACTGCACTGTACATTTGGGAGCATCTCATTTGTTTACTATCCATTAGAGTCTGAAAGTTCTGGGTGTTTTTTTTTTTTTTCATTTTTGGCCAACTGGCCATAACAGAAATTATTTCAAGAAAATAGGATTCCCTTATAAAAAAGCACAGCAAAAAGCCTTCTAAATCTTGAGAACAAATGTGGTCAAGGAATTTTTTCAGCTTGCCTAATTTAGGCAAGCACCCACAAGCCAAGTCCATTTTGTTTTTAGCATTCTACTTGTGTATTCAGCAACATTTCATGAACATCTACTATATCCCAGGCACTTCGCTCGCTGCTGGTGATTAAAAATAACCAAAAAATAAAAACTGAATAACCCAGGTCCCACTCTTGAAACATTTATAATTTTCAATGTAAATATAAATATAGAGAGTTAAATATAAAAGTAGGCGTGAAACCTTAAAAATAAAGACCACTTTTCAGTTTTGCTATATTTCATGTGGGAAAGAATTGACCTTTATTTCTTTAGCTCCCAGATTATAACTTGGCGGAGGATTGTGAGGTTTGAGATTCATCAGTACATACAGAATATTTTCAAAGTTGAGGACTTGGTGATTAAAAATCTCAAATTAAATCATATTAAAAAGGAAAGGAACCCTTTTTAAGCTGGTTGCTAGATTGGGATAGTTGTTTCCATCTGCATTTTGAAGCTTGGAAGGAGTTTACACCTTTAAAATATGATTCATATTTGCCAGGAAAAAATGGCTTGTTTTGTAGTGCTTCCCATCCAAAGGCTTGTAAGTCGTAATTTTTTATTCTGACGAACAGCTTGAAGGTATCACCTCTGCAGGCTCCTGACACAGTGAATTGCGGTTCTTCATTTAAGGCAGTTTGTGCTTTGAGTATGCTTTCATGTGTTTAGGACAGTTGCCCAGTTTTAAAGTAGCAGCTCTTAAAATAGCTGGAAATGGATGTGGAGTTCGGGTTTGGTTGAAATGCCGGTGTGTATATTTGTGTGTGCATGCCTGTGCTGCTGTGATTCGTGATAGAGCAATTTACACAGGGGTCCATTGTGACTAGAAAATTAAAGGCATATAGGGGTGAGAAGGAAGAGGGAGGGAATATTGCATCCAGTGATCCTGGAACAGTTGCTCAGACCAGCATTTAGTGTTTTATTAGGAGAGAACAACTCTATAAAAGGAACAAGAAGTTCAATCATTATAGAGTGGGGCGACAGGAGGCAGCTGCCAGCATGACTTTGAAAACCCTTTCAGATCCTAGAAGAGTTGCCACATATAACGTGCTCCAGCTGCTGGGATCATTTAGGAGAAATGAAGAACTTGGCACCCACCCACCCCTGCAGGGGATAGGATTCTAGGATCACCTCAGTGTTTTCTTTACATGGGTTCCAAATCCACCCCACCCCCACTTTCATTCTTTGCCACTGAACCTTCTCACATTTCTCTTTCTCTTTTTTTTTCAAGTAGGTTGGTAGACAATTAAGAGAAAAGAGCAGTTCTCTAGTTCAGTTTGAAAAGAAAGGAGGGGTCCTGTATACTCCTGTATACAAGGATTGGACTGGTGAGACTAGGTTGTAAGAATAGAGAGGGCCCCTAATGTCGTGCCCAGTATTTATACTTAATGAACAAGTTACTGCAGACTTGCAAACTATCGCTTATGTGATACCATGTAATGACAAAGTATGTGAATTTTTAAAAAATTTGCCCAGGGGGTGCCCGGGTAGTTCAGTGGTTAAAATGCCTGCCTTTCATGTGGAAGACCTGGGTTTGATTCCCAGACCATGCAACCCGAAAAAAAAATCTGCCTGGGGGGTGGGCCATGGTGGCTCAGCAGGCAGAGTTCTCACCTGCCATGCCGGAGACCAGGATTCGATTCCTGGTGCCCATGCGGAAAAGAAAAAAAAAAAATCTTCCTGGGATCTCTCTTTTTCATCAATATATACAGAATATTTTCAAAGTTGAACCTTGGTGATTAAAAATCTCCAATTAAATCACAGAAAACAGTGATCAGTGAGCATATAAGCCAGAAAAATAGTCATGTATGTGTGTGGGGGGGGTATTTTTTGACAAATGTATTATTTGATATTTATATACATTTTTTATAAAGTTTTCTCAAAGTATATGCTAACTACTGCTAAAATTTGGCAACCAGAAAAGCATCTATGAATTCATATACTGGGAGGAAGCTCAAAGACAACCAGTATGTTAGCAAAAAATATTAATGAAGTAATCTTGGAAAAAATGTGGCCCCAACCTCACCTGGGAACAAATGGAGACGTGGTTAGGGAATGGCTGGGATGTGGATGTGGTCATAGATTTATAGTTAGAATGGATGTTAGAAATCCTTTAGGCTGGAAATCTCAGAGTTTGAGAAACTGCCCCTCCAGTGCAAGAAATTCTGATGAATTCTTGTCTCCTTTCTCACCTCTCTCACCCCAATTTAAAAATTATTCCTACTATTACTAATGGTAAAGATGCTTATCTCTCAGACATGTCAAAATGAAGGAAAAAAGTCAAGAACCTCTAATTTAAGCCTCCCTTTTCAGTTTAACATGAGAAAACTAGGACCCAGAGAACTTTAGTGGAAGGCAGAACAAGGTCTTCTAATTCTGACACCTGGAAGTGACAGACAGCTGTAGGAAACTAGCTACTTCCAAAATAGCAATTCACAGCACTCCTGTAACTGCCAAGTGGCCTGGAATCAGCAATGGTCAAATACAAAAGAGAAAGGACCATGTTGCTGTTGAGACGATATGAAGGACATATGGTCATAAACTTACATTCCCCTAAATGTAGCAACTGCTACATGTAGCAACTAATTGTGCTAGAAAGTAGATTTTCATGTCTGTAATCAAAGTAGTTAGGTAATAGATTAGAATATTTAATTTTGCATCTTCCCATCACCAAAATAGTTGTTATTAAAAAGAAAGTAAATGTACAGACGCGATAACAGCTACTATAATTAAATTCATAATGGTGTTACTCACTATGTTGAAAGATAAGTTTTGTTTTGCCAATAATACTAACCAAAATAGCCCTTCTCAAAATGTTTCTAAGGGACACAGAATCTAAAAAAAAAGACCTAAGTATGGTAACTTATGTTTTTATTCTGGACCCACAGATGGGTACTAGAAATTAGAGTGCCCACACTCACAGTTCTTTTACCACTTTATTTGAGGGTCGGGGATCTTCCCACCCACCTGGGAAGAATCACCTATCCTAAATACCTTTAAACTTCTGATTAATGCATTTAAAAAAAAAAAAAAGCAAGCAGAGTTATGCTATCCACAGCATGGTATTTGGAATTCCTTATGTTAGTTAAAAATACCACACAGGTGATATGAGTTCAGGAAGTCTGAGGAGGATAAGAAATAGAGTCCTTTTGTCTAGTGCTATTTTAATGTACTGTTTAATGCACTGTGTAGGTAGGCAAACTGGCTCTGAAAGCCCCTGAGTCATTAACCCAGTTGAATTTTTTTGTCTCTTTATTTTCTCAGGATTCTCAGGGAAGTGTTATCATTTACACACAATAAGGAAGTTCCCTTCCTCTCTGCTGGTCCCCATCCA
>PVIY010062764.1:0-10749 GCA_004026745.1 Myrmecophaga tridactyla | reverse complement strand
TCTCCCCTCTGGAAATCAGCTGGCGGCGGGAATCAAGTTTAGGGGATCCGATCCATCCGTGTTGCAGTTTCTGCGGCTCAGGTTGAATTTGTTCTAGAAAGGGAGGGGATCGGCACCCCGGTTTATTGGCGTGTGCCGGCGGCTCGGCTACCTCCCTCCGCCTCTGTTCCTTTCGGTTTCAATCAGAGAGGAGAGCCCCCTGGCGCTAGCCATTCCGCATCAGCGCCTGGCCACAAAACACCCCTTTGCTGGAGTTAATCGTAGTCACTGGGAGACTGGGTTTTACTCAGGAAATCATTCGGTCCCTGGCGTTGGGTATCTTGAGGTAGTGGCGACTCCCAGCCCTAATGTCTCCACTTCCTAGATACACGGCTCAGAGCCGAGGAGCCCCAGCCCCATAACCACCGTCACCGCCCCCTCCCCGCCGGCGCAAGCTTTGATCTGTGCTTGGATTTTAACACCATTGCCATGGACACGGGCAGATGTGGTCAATTGTACCTTCGGTCTGGTGGAGATGATCAGATAAGAGGTGTAAATTGGCTGTGGGGAACAGGTCTGGGTTCAAACAAATCCTGAAAGAGAAGGAATGAAGGTCTGGGCGCCGGTAGGGTTTTAAGGAGTCGCTTCTGGTTGGGCTCCCCAAACTGGGATGGCACAGACAGGCATAATAATTTGCAAGGCAAAATCGTGAGCGTATAGATTCTACACAGACCGCTCTGGGACTGGTCTCATGCCCACATTCATTGGGTGCAGTGGGTACCCAGTAAACTTCACCCGGTAATTAGCCACTGGAGGTAGTGAACCTGTGCCAGTTGCCAACAAAGCACAGAGTGCCAAACAGTGGAAAGGGGAGAGTTCCCCAAGAGAACTCTGGCACAGGCCTCTACTTGTCCTAGATATACCTGGTAGGACTGTGAATGCCCAGGCAGCGTTGCGGATTTGGAGTTTTATGTCACCCTGTGGAGCCATCGGCCATTAAGCCACGGAGCATCCAAATGGCAAAATTAAAGTCTGGAAGGCTGTGGTGACTGGAACCCGGGCTGCCCAGGCAGGACTCTGGCTGTCTACCAAATGGCTCTCCTCTCCTGCCGTTGAATGTAAAGTCCACATTCTGCAAGAGAAGGGCCGGCTCCTATCTTCTGGGTATAAAAGGGAAGGAGTCTAAATGCCAATTTGTATGCAAGGAGGCATAAATGCAAATAACAGTTGGTGTGGGGCCTGGGGGGTGGGTTGGGAGAGAGACCAGGCACTAGATGATTCTGAGGACTCTTGTGATGGTTTGAAGCTGTATGGACTCCAGAAAAGATCATGTTCTTAAAGCTAATCCATTCCTGTGGATATAAACCTATTGTGGGTGGGCCCTTTTGATTGGGTTATTTCAGTTGAGATATGTCCCAGGTGGGTCTTAATCCTCTTATTGGAATCCTTTATAAGAGATGAAGACAGAGAGAAAGACACACAGAAGCTAAGAGACACAGAAGCAAGGAGAAACACACCGAAGTTCAGGAAGAAAGCCACAGGTGGAGCAGTCAGAAGATGAAAGCAGTGAAGCCCAGAAGAGAAGGGAAAGACGAGGAGACACTGCTGTGTGCCTCCCCTTGGGACAGAGGGGTCCAGGGTCGCCGACAACCTTTCTTCAGGAAAAAATTATCGTCCTGTTGATGGCTTGATTTGGATATTCTCACAGCCTCAGAACTGTAAACTTGTAAGCTAATAAATCCCCATTTCATCAGCCTTAGCAAACTAAAACAACTCTCCTGTGATTTTTGCACCTCACTCAACCGTTCATTAAAGCAAGGAAGAAAATGAGCTGACTCTGGGTGGCCTCAGTGTGGGACAATTTTGAGTTGACCAGAATTCAGAGTCAGGTTCACTGGTAAAATGTTTTCGGAATATATTCCCTAAAGGTCCCATTTGGAGTGACTTTAGGCAATAGAGATGAGCTTTTCCTTTTTTTTTTTTAAGAGCTAGAGCAGAGAATAATACCGTTTTAATTTCGACTACCGACAGAGAAAGGAGTTGAAAATTGAAGTCGGGGCAGTAGTTAATAGCATTCTTAACACATTTTGAGGTGGTCCCTCATCTGACCCTCAGTTGTCACTGGATAATCTTTGTGGCCCCCTTCTTGTTTGGCAAATATGTTTTGATCCCTAGAAGTTAGTTTTCGTACAGTCCCTGAGAGGTCAGGAATACACTTTTTCTTTTTCTGAATTAACCCATTCCTGGAAAATGCTGTGGAAGTTTGTCTGGAGATCCTCAAGCACTCTCTCAAAGCTTTATCTGCCTTGACGAGAAATGGCCAAAGTCTTAATGGTTTCATGGCTTAACAGGATTCAGTGGGGTCAGATTCCAGGACACGGTGGCCTGGTATCGTGACTGGCCCCCCAGGAGAAAGCATCTCCTAAAGGTTTAGGAAGCTGTCAAGTTTAGATAAGCCTGAGCCCCCGTCCTATGGGACCTTGGTTGTATTAATAAGAAGAAATTAATTTTTAACCACTGGGAATGTTGCCAAATTATGTGACCTTTGGCAGACCAGCTGTGCTATAAAAATAAATCCCCCCATTTCTGAAAATGCTGCTGCTATCTAGAAGAACAATAACAACATGGCATTTAGGACAGGGAAGAGTAAGGTTGAGAAGAGAGAGTCGCGTTGCCAAGAAAAAATCCCCTGATGTTGTGACACATGTTTTCAGTCCCCTCAGATTTCCAGAATATGGGAAAGGGGGCTGGGATAACAAGGAGAGCCTGTGTGCACAGGGCGCAGAGAAGGTGCTAAGTGCTTCCAGCCCGCTCACACCCGAGCCTTGGACGTGTCTTTCCTGGTTCACACAGATAAGTCTGCTGGCATGGGGAAAGTAAAAGGGGTTGTCTGCAAACAGGCAAAACATTGGTCTTTCCATAAATGCCACCGAATATGTTCGTCGTTCAGGAGGTTTCGGGGGGACCCTCATTGGTCTTTCTAGCCTCCAAGGCATTAGAGCCAGACCATCTGCCTTTAAAATCCAGTACAGCCACTTGCCAGCCTATGACCCCTGTAGCCTCTGAGCAGAGTACTTCATCTCTGTGCCACAGTTTCTTTCTCTGTAAAATGTGTTTGACCATAATGCCTACTACATAAGGTTGGTGTGCTCTGTCGTTAAGTAGAATGCTGTTTGGCACAGATTAAGCCTATTCTGAAGTCATTTAATTTTTAAAATATCTTCTGTGGGGTCAGCTGTGTTTCCTGACCATAGAAGGTACACGGAGATAAGTTTGTATTATTTTTATGAGAATTTCTGAGAAGTACATGATTATTCAGTCTCAGCTCTTGCCCCATGAAACCTTTCTCTGTGTTTTATAAGCCTCAGATTCTCTCCCACCACACTATACTTTAGAGAAGGATATTCTCTGCTGCATTCTCATCCTAGATTTACGTCTTCTCTTTGTATTTTTCACCTCCCTGTTCTGCTTTCAGTGTTCTTGTCTCTACTTTTTTCCTTCCTTTCTTTTTCCTCACTGTCCATCCTCCCTCACTGAAAGTGTGCTCAGCAGGGAGCACCGGGTTTAAGGTGCTTTCTGGAATGTGTAATAACTTCGACTCTGGCATCAAGGCCTCTCAGCAGCTAAACTCAAAAAAATTGTCTTAAAGACAAAATACCTTTTACCCAGCAAGACTCTTAATAATCTCATTTCCCTCTGGGTCTTCATAAAAGAATCATGATCTAATCCAGAACAAAGGGAGGGGGGACGGGGAATGACAAAAGGGAAGCTCGCCCCGCTAGCCTGCAGTGGATGTGATGGTAGCACACGTGCCAGGATAGCTCTGCTCACAGCCTCCAAAGATCCCGAGATAACTGAGGGCCGGTTCTGGCGAGTCTTTCAACAAAGAGGATAAAGGTAATTGCAAATTACTGGCTCTAATGGTAATAATAATTGTTTTGATAAAGAGGAAAAATAAAACAGATGTGCCCAAAAGGCATACTGTGGACCTGGGAGAGCCGGCTGTGGCGAGGGGTTGAGTAGAGAGAGGTGAGCTGAAATCAAGCAAGAGAAAGTTCATTGCCAGCAAATGGGTTAGTGAAGAAATAATAGCTTGTATCTTCCTGGTGCTACTGACCACAAATATTCAGAACTTGCTTTTGGGTGGGGGTTGGAGTGAGGGGGCAAGAAAACCCTCAGATAAATTAATTTTACTATTATTATTATTAAAATATAGGTATCGTTTGAACTCTGTCATTATTACCCAAGGTTTGGGTGTCCTGATGGAAATAGTTTACAATAATGCCACGTGACCTGTGTGTGGGTGCTGTCTTCGTGGATAAATTATTTAAACTCTCAGTTCACCATTATAACACATTTGCATTTACATGTGGTTTGGGAAGTAAGGATAGTTAGTAGTTGGAGAAGCAGAACAATTTGTGATAGGCCTTCCTTAGAATCTGTGATATTTACTGATACTTTCCGTGCTACTTTAGCCAATTATTAATTCGCCAGTTCATCAAATCGTATTGCATCTGACTTGTGGGAAGACTCTGCGTTTGATCATATAGGGTTTACCATAGATGAATCAGAAAGGAATCAGACTCTCAAGTTTCTAGTGGTCCAGCAGAGTGGATAAGGCTGTCCAGATCTCTCATATACTGAGATGCTCAGAAGTTTGAGATACAAAGAAGGGAAAGATCACTACTGGGGTTGGAGGTCAGGTAGAGGTCCACAGGGGAGGTGGCCTCTGAGCTGGGACTAAGGGGATAGAAGGGGTGTAGAACTGGAAAAGGCATCCTAGGTGAAGGGGAAGGTGAGAGCAGAGACATGGGCTCTGGGTTTGTTTGGGGAACAATCAGAAGCTGCAGTTTAGAATCCGGAGGGAAATGACTCCAAATAGGGTTCTAAATAACAGCTTGGGCTAAATGTGAAACCCAAATTGCCAGGGCCAACGAATTTGGGTTTCATTTGCTAACTGGTGGGGAGGCATTGACATTTCAACATAAGCCTTCAGTTAATCAAAATAAATGAAAAAAAAATTGTTTTACCTTTCTCTCTCTCTCTTTTTTTTTTCTGGAGAGACCTCAAACTTATTATTCTCCTATTTCCTTCCCCAAATGTCTGTTGAAATGGTCAGGAATTGTAATCCCAGATCCCTCATCAATGGTATCAAAATTGCATTTGCAACGAGGGCTGGAAAAGAGCAGACATAAATATAAAGTAATGATATTATATCGGCTGCCCTATTGGAATTGCATTTGTTTATGATATAAGATGACAGATAACAAGGTTACCACAGGTGGCATGATCCGAGGTCAAGGGAGGTAATCGCATCAAACGTACATTTTGATGATTAAATGGGGGTTCATTTTTAGAACCCAGATTGAGGGGAAGAGACTTTTACAAGGCCCAATTTCCAGTTCTCTCTCCTGTGAATTCACTGGAGGCGTATTAGAAGGGGGCTTGCTTCATTCCTTATTCCTTTTTCCGCAGTGGTACTCATGCTTATGTGCTGTCTTCCTCTCCCCCCTCTACTTTCCTCCCTCAGTCCCTCCCTCCTATATGGTTCTTTTATTCAGATTTTGAACTTTATCATTGCAAAAGTTCACAGGGATTTCCATTTGCTGTGCCTTCAGGAGTGCATCATTCACTGCCA
Source organism: Myrmecophaga tridactyla (assembly GCA_004026745.1). Lineage (NCBI taxonomy): Eukaryota > Metazoa > Chordata > Mammalia > Pilosa > Myrmecophagidae > Myrmecophaga > Myrmecophaga tridactyla. The sequence goes on along the minus strand of PVIY010062764.1, from coordinate 5,132 downwards.
CCCAGCCCCATAAATTGAATAGATTGCATCCCTTCCCAGTTGCCTTAGGAAGTGGTCAAACAGCCGCATTCCTGGGCTGATGGATTGGCTCATTTCTTCCCAGCTTAAGCCAAGATACAGATTTTACGAGACTGTCTTGTGACAGGCTGAAGTCACTTTGAATAAAACAAAATCCAGCCTCAGATCACAGAAGTAACTCTTAAAAAGCAGCTTATCCAGGCTGAGTGAGCAAAATTTGGTTAAAACCTCAAGCAAAGGACTTCAGTGATCTGGGCAAGCGATTTGAAGAAGCTCCTTTTGGTCTTCCTTTGCATGCATCACGGTTGTTGACATGCTCACAACACAAATGTGTGTCCATAATATTTATAAATACACAACCACAGACTCAGTTAAGGAACGAAACTCACGTCAGCAGAGCTAATGTGATTAAAAGAGACATTTGAGCTCCCCATAATGCAAGACAGACATGTTCAACCTAAGAATCTTGAAGTTGTGTTTCAAGCTTATCAAGCAAAGGAAATGGGGGTCACACCTGGAATAAGTGACTTGTTGTCCAAAAGGGTAGAGAATCTTTTCAGTTTTTGGTTCAATCTGTGCGTTATAGGATCTTTTCTTTACCTCATGATAGAGGCTTTGAATTTTAGAGTTGGAACTGACCTTTAGAATCACCCCCATCCCTTTATAGATAAGAAAACAAAGGCTCAGATACCTTTGGTAACTTACCCAAGGGCACACAGCTAGCCAATGGCCAGACCAGACTTGAACACAAGGTTTCTTACTGCCTATCCAATACTTCTAGTCAACTGCCCTGTTGGAGGAAGGTAAATGGCAAGATAATCTTCTCTTTTTTTTTTTTTTTTAAGTAACGAAAAGAGCTTCTTGTTTGCCCGGCTACTAAAAAATAAGTGAAAACTATGCTGTAGAAATAGGGGCACGATAGGATTATGCTGTGGATAAAGGCTAAATTGTAAAGTAAATAAAGTGTATTATGTTCAGGGGAAATGAGACTGACTGTTTTTTTCCACCAAGTGCCCTCAGATATAGATCCGAAGTAAATGTCTTCTAATCCTTCTACGCTTTCCATTTTCCATGGATTTTTAAAGTAACAGGCGAACTGTTCTCTAGTTCAGTGGCTTCAAATCTTGTTCCCTGAAGCCCTGGAAGTTCCTGCAGAGAAGCCTCTCAGGGGTGAGGGCTTGGTTCTGGGAAGACTGAACTCCACACCACTCCTGGCCACCCTGCCTTGGACATTGGGGTTCTGGGTAGAGTTGTGTTGGGGTGGGGCGGGGGGAGTACTACCTTAGCCCCTTCATTTTACAGTTTAGGAAGTTGAGAATGGAAAGTCTAATAGCTCAGTTAAGAATCCAGATGCCGCATCCCCTCTCCTTGGTAAGCCACCCCTGTTCCTTTCCTGGTAACCCTCTCCCATGACCCCCAAACCTGCCTTTGACAACAATCTGACTCTCTAATTCCATGTCCAGCCAGTTGCCAAGTTCTCCTGTTTTGGCCGAGGATTTTTCCTTTAAGTTCCACTAAACCAAGTGATGTGATGTTGTGTCATCTTTTATCTCTGGGCTACCGGCAGGTTTTTTCTGGTGCCACCACGCAGAGTCTCTGGCTGTGAGAAAGTAAGCCACTGTAATTCTGATATTTGAAAAGTCCTCACTGCAGTCAGGGTTCAGTTTTTAGCAAGCATCATTGTCAAGTTCAGGCCATAGAGTATTCCCTTAAAACAACTCCAATTGAATTTCCTTAGAAGGCAGAACAGATTTCTAGAAAAAAATCTTCTTTCTGTCCTTCTTAATGTTTTTCAAGATTAAAACATCACTGAGGAACCAGTGATTTTTCTTAAATTGGGTTCTGTAGGAGGGTGAGTTCCCTCTGAAGTTGGCAGAGTGGTTGAAGTTGTAAGTGGCTGTGTATATAATCCCTTACTGATCCAGGGTGGGTTACCCCTAAGCAGAGTTGGATGGTGCTTAGGGACTAGCAAAGTAGGGATACCTGAAAGAAAGCACAAACAAAACAAAAAGGGTGAAAAATTTTGACATTTTTAAATTTTAAATTAAAGCCCCTAAGTCATTACGAGAGATAAAAATCAGAACTCTGTTGGACATCTTCAGTCTTACTTTATAAGTCAGTATTTTCTTTATTTCAGATTCCATCTAGAGGTGTCACCCTAGTACTTTCATCCATGGACCTGAGATCTTTATCTGGCCTGATCTGGTCCATCTCTTAGGTTCCCCTCCCAGATGTAGGGACCACCTGCTGTGAACAGTCCAGGCCTGGATTTTGCAACTTCTCTTTGGGAAATGAATTTGCCTCAGGTGAAAGGTGCTCACGAAATAACTGGAGAATGAAATCCCTCATCAACTCACTAGACAGGCTCAGTAGCTCCAACTTCAGCAGGGTCAACATTCCCTGTATATGGCGATTGGCCTTAAGGGGTTTGCCCTTAAGTTCAACTCCCTTTTGGCTTGGCTTGACGCATCTGAAACAGGACAGAAAGCATTTATAAAGTTCATTTGCAACACAATAAAGCCCTCTGAAATTTTAGCTAATTTCCATTGGGGGTATGTTTGTGTTTAAGAAATGAAGGGTCCCCAAACCTAGAAATGAAACAGGATTGATCAAGAGGGGCTGTAGGAGGATCTAGTGCGCTTTCTTTACAACTTTTACTTATGCATTTAAAAAGCCATTTCTCTCCAAGAAAAATAGGGACAAAAATTCTAGTATTTATCTTTGTGGATATATATGTCTGTGTCAATGATGTGTGATATTTTATGAGAGGGTGTGAATGTATGTACAGGACTAAAGCGTGAATTACTTATAATCTGTGTGTAACTGATATATGTTCAATATCTGTATTTGTGTGTGTTTCTGAGTACAAGTGTGATTGAAACGAGAATGGGAATTTATAAATATTTGGATATTGTAAAGGTTATACTATGTACAACCAAAGCACATGTTTTTATGAGCTTTCAAATATTTTAATAGTGCTTTACCCTTCTTCAGATAAAGAAAAGATGAAAAAAAAAAGAAGAGATGGGTTATTCCTTTTTTCTTTTAATTAAATAGTTTTTAAAAGTAGAAAACACAGACTCTCTGCTATGGGATATGTATAGTTTAAAGTTTTTTGAAGCAGGCAAAACGATCACTGCTGGTGTGGATGAGAAGGTAAAAACTCCCAATGAGGAGTTTCCTGCCTTATTGCTGATATTTGTTTGTGTGCCTAACTACTAACAATTTAAACCTGGGATGTGGCGAATGACAGAGGGAGAAGATCTTTCCTGAATAATGGAGAGAAGCAGGAGAGGGGTGGGGAAAGAAGGGAGAGCACATGGGTTACGTGGAAACCACGAAGGCTCCTAAACAGCAGTTCAGCTCAGGCTTCCTCTGCTGAGCTCCATGGCAAAAATGGGGGTTTGGGGTGAGTTGTTAGCAGGGCTGCTGTTTTCGGCAAAATACCTGGCAAAGTTGCTATGCCCGGGAGAAAACACTCTCTTCTGCTAGGCTGGTAAAAGCAACTTCTGCTCTTGATAAGAGCAGTTGACACATCCACTTTCTCTGTTTTGTATTTCACGTGCATGAGCCAAGAGTGATGGGCTGCAGGGTGACAGGCTGGAGGGTGCGGGGTGCCCCGCATGGGTGAGCGGTACAGGCACCTGCAGAGCCTGCGGCGGGATTGGGGTTTGGGCTGCAGAGGCCTCATCCGCATCTGCTGTGAGGGATGGGCCCATTGTCCGCCTGGACCGGGGAGGGTGTGGGGTCATTAGATGGAGGCTGCTCGCCAGAGGAAATGGCTTGCTTTTGTTTTCTCCCCAGTAGGAAATGGAACCTGAATCCATTAGATTCTGGGCCGTTCAAGCGCGGCACAGTTTGAGCTCTTGAAGGCGCGCTGCCTAAAAGGCTACTTGTGTGGATGTGTGTGTCCCAACCACCGGTGTGCCGCATGGCCATCTTTTATGCATTTAAAGCCTGTCAAGCTGGTAATCTGAAGCAGAGGTCTGGAAGACGATAATGCCGACAGACACAGGGAATAGTTAAGTGCACCTGTAGAGTTAAAAAATGCATGACCCTTTGCCTCAAAGAGTGAGCACAGGAGAAAGACCCGTCCTGTAGGGTGGCTGCTGAGCCGTAATACATAATTCACGGGCCCATGCTGCTCCATGCAGATGGCGATATTAAATCGTGATTGATGCTAAGAGAGGCACACGTCTCAGGAAGGTCTCCAAGCGGCCACTGAATATTTCCAGGCCTTTTGTGTCGTATTAGGCAACCCCTCACCCCACGCCCCTCAAGAACGTCACTCCCCAGTACGTGAGATCCTTCAAATGTCATCACCCACCTTTTCTGCCTTTGAAGATCAAGATTGCCTCCTTCCCTCCTGGCCCGCATGAAGCTGTTTACCTCTAGCCAGGCACGGCTGGACAAGGGACAGCTAGCTTCTCCCCCGCAGCCACCTTTCGGGGCTGGATAAAGCAGCAGCACACTCTGGCGGTGGTGACCAGGCAGGAGGGACAGTGGGCAGGAAAGCCTGGAAAAAAACTGCCGAAGTCCAGTTTTTCGGCAAAAAGCACCTTTGTGGAAACCCTAAGGTTTGGAGCAGATAGATTCTGCAATGCAGATTTTTCCACTTGGTGTATAATGAAATAAATCAAATTTTGTGGTGGATGTGAAATTAAATGTTTGGAGGTTTTGCTTTTTTTCTTTCTTAAAAAAAAAGAAAAAGTCTGAAATCACCCTCCAGGGCCTGTTCTGGCCCAAAGCTGAAAGTGCTTCCTCCGCATCACTCGTAATTGTTGCCAGGCTTGTCTGTGGGTCGGCACCACAAAACCGCTATTGTCAGTTCCTGGAGCCTTTACTTCTGGCTGCCTGGGCTGGGCAGGGAGACACTGAATAAAATATAAAATGAAGGATTTATGAGATAAAGAGAGAGAAGGGAGGTTGAGCGAGGAAAGGAAGATGGGCCAAGGAGGGGAGACAGGAAAAGGCAGGGAGGCATGTTAAGTTTGCAGCCTTCTTGTTTTTTTAATCTAGACCACGTAATTGGGAATATTTACGACCATTTTCTGGACTATTTTCATTTGGGGGGGGGCAGGGAGTGTGTGTGTGTGTGTGCGCGCGCGTATGTG
>PVIY010062763.1:0-10730 GCA_004026745.1 Myrmecophaga tridactyla | reverse complement strand
TTAATATTCCATGATAAGCAATCCAATGATCACCGCAAGCAGAAACAGTTTCCACCTTGTCATAGAAGGATAAGGTGGACATCAGAGGAAAAAAGCAAAAGTTTATCAGAAAGGAGAATAACTGGAGTGCACATTGAAAGAAGAGTTGGAGTGTCCCAGGTAAGAGACTCCCAGGCAGAAAAAATGGGGCCGCAAAAGGGGTGTAGTAATAAAAGTGCTGGGTACAATAAGACCACCAACAGTAGTCCTGAAAGCCTGGACAATGAGAGAAGAAAAATAGTGAAACATTAATTTGGCTTGGTAGTGGGGGGTCAAATCATTAAGTATCCCATATTTGAGGCTACAAAATTTGGGTTTATTTATGAATGTTATAATCAGTCTCAGGAGTGGGAATTATATGAGCATATCTGCCTTGTAGAAAGCTCTTTCCTGGTCCAAAGTTATGTATTCACTGGAGGCAAGCTAACCTCTTATAATACAGAGAGATGATGAGAAACCATGGAGGCTGGAACAGAACAGTAAGAAACAAAGAAAATATCTGACAAATAGAATGCATGAATGGGAAGGTACCACTTATTGAATACCATACTGAAGTGAGGAAACCAGAAATCAAAACCAGAGATTTGGGTATCACACGTAAACTCAACCCTCGGGGGCCAGTGTAGGACGGTACTGCACACTGGTTATTTAACAGCAGGTTTCTGAGTGTGGATGCCTTTTGCAAGTCTTCAACCCTCATTCCTTAAATCACACTTCTTTTTTACAATGGCAACAGGTCCAGGGGATGTTTGGACACAGTCTGCTTTCCTCGAATGCATGGGTTTGATGGTACAGGGCTTTTCTTCCACTTGCCTGGATCTGGTTCTCCTTCTCCAAGGATGCAGACCAGGAAAGCATTATAACTCTTGGCTTACCTTAGGTGAAAGTTGTAATCCAGTTTTTTATGTGACAGTGACAGGTTTTTAATGACTCTGAGTCTCAGCATTTACTAAGCAAAGTCAAGTATTTGATCTAAATCAGTTTCTCAACAATAAAAACTACCAAAACTTGGGGAAGGATAAATTTTGTTGTAGGAACCATAATTTTCCTTGTATGGTGTGGACCACCATTCTCCCCCAGTGGATTGCCAGCAGTCATAACAACTAAAAATAACTCTAGTTGTTGCCAAGTGTCTCTCAAGGGACAGATTAGGCCCCGTCCAAAAACCAATGCCCTAAATGAGCTTCACACCATTTCACTTTGACTCTTTTGATGATTCTGAAGTTCCAGTTGTCCTCAGAGCAGGGAGAAGCATCTACAGGTCTCTCCTTAGCCATCTATCCATCTGAGCAATGAATTACCAGTTGCTGTCTAATCTATGGCCCTAGATTTTTCTCTAAAAGTTGACAATGATTTAATCCTAAAGGAGCAATGTGAAAATCTGAAGGTATGAACTATCACCTTCCCATCACTTGAGAGCCATTTCCTTCTCTCTGGGCATCCTTTTCTATGGATTTGAGCTGTTATCATGGAAATTATGGGGACCCCCATGGTGTTAGAGTTCCGGGGATGGTCTTCTATTCCACCTACTCGCATGAAAAAGTAGAAAACAAGTTTTTGATAGTCCAGATACCAGAGTTATCATTACCACTGTATCAGTCAAGAGCTGTACACCCTTGAAGACATGACCTCAGGAGTCTGGGTTACAGTTTATGTATTTTCTATTGCTGAATGACAAAACACTACAAATTTTACAGCATAAAACAATAGCCATTTATCTCACAGTTCTGCAAATCAGAAGACTGACAGAATTGACTGGTTCTCTGCTGAAGGGCTTACAAAGATGAAATAAATGTTTTGGTCAAGCTGCACTATCACTTAGAGGCTTCCAAGCTCATTCAAGATTGTGGTAGAACTCATTTTCTTGTTGCAACTTTAGGTTTGAGACATGTGTTTCCTTGCTGGCTTCCAGTAGGGACAGATCTCAGGTTCTACAGGATGGCAGTATTCCTCACCATTAGTTCCCTCCATCCACAAGACAGAAATAGTCTTTTGCAGTAAAGTTAGGATAAGTAAAAGAATTCAGGCAGTCTCCAGAAGTTAGAGGTGGCAAGTAAGTGGTTTTTGCTTGAACGTACAGAAGGATCAGGTCTGAAAATATTTTGACTTTAGCCAGTGAAACTAATTTCAGACTTCTAGTCTCCAGAATTGTAAGAAAATAAAATTGTGAATTTTTGGTTTTAAGATACTGCAATTGTCAGGAGCTATTCTACCTAGAGGTATTGGGGAAAAATAAATTGTCACCAACATTTCCTAATTTGGGGGGTCCAGATCATTGCTGGGTTGCCTTAATGTTGAAAGAGAGATTTCCAAGCTCTTCAGTTCACTCTGTCATCAGTTTCCCAAAGCAAACTTGTTCTTCTCCAGTGCTACCAAATTGTCTGTCAAGAAGCACCTTCACCTTTATTCTACCATCATTTGCCCCATAAACTACCAAACCTCCCCTAATAATTTATGTTTATTTCCAAAATTCACAAAAGTTCCCTCATCTTGAGTCTTACCATAGAGGTATTTCTTAATGAGATAACTCCCTTGCTCTCAAAAAGTAACTGGAGATCTAGGGTTTAAGATTATTACTTCTTAGGATCGTTTGTCCTGGCTTCCCAAAGTCCAGAGAATTTTAAAACTCTGAGTCATCAAGTATTTTCCTAGTTCTTCTAGTTTGGCTTATTTTCCATTTTCTCATGGTTTCTTTTCAATAAATTTGTCTTTTGACATTTTGTCACTATGAACTCTTTCTTTGTGTTCTCCTCAACACTGGCATTGTGCTTTTCTATTATAACTGGGTTTGTTGTCTGTAAAGCTTTCAGCAAGGAATATAGGACAATAGCTTGGGTTTATTTAGTGACCAATCTGCTCCATCATCTATAATGGTCAGGAACACAGGAAATAAAAGTCGCGAGTAATCACTCAGCATCATAAATATAAGGGTGGCTCACCAACAGAGGTTTATTCATTGAAACACTAATTAAGAATTGGAAATCTCCCAATGTTTATGGGAGCCTTTATTCCTATTATCTCCATGGTAACATCTTTCCCTTTTCTATACTCTTTTCTAAATTGCCACACCATTTTATTCTTTATTAGGAATGTTGTGGGTATAGAGAACAAACATGCATAAGATACAGTCTTCCTGTATTTTCCACTATCTTGCATGAGTGTGGAAATTTTCTTCCAAATGATGATGGCACAATTTTATAATGATATTATTACCTAAATGCCATGGTTTAATTTAACATTCATAATTTTCAGACTGAGGTTCTATAGATTGGTTTTTCTAATTTTATTCTGTTACCATAAGTACACCCTAACATTTCCTTTAATGATTCAGATATGTATTTCAGTGCTGTTAATTTCATTCAGTATGTTGTGCTAACATTAGCAACATTGATTAGCTAAAAATTTACATTCCAAATAGAAACTTTGGTAATTTTTTCAATCTTTTGAATCAGAAAAGCTCTGGTTTTATAGAACAATCACGTATATAATACAGAATTCTATATACCATCCAACCAATCAGCAACTGCAATGGTTCAGAATAATTGTAACAATTGATTATAGCACATTTTTATTACACTACAAATCAAAGCCCACGATTTAACTTACAGTGTATGGTTTAGTATAGTTCCATGGATTTTGGTAAAAATTTTTATTCTCTTACCATATTCACATCTAACATTTCCCTCTTTAGTTACATTCAGATAAAAAAAGATCAGTGCTGTTAATTATTCATAGTGTTGTACTAAACCATTATCATCCATTATATTTCCATTATTCCAAATATTAACACACACATTTTAAGGTTTGATTTTCCCTTTCATATGCCCAAACCATCCCCTAGTAATCTATATTCTGGATTCTGACTTTATGAGTTTGCTTATTTTAACTGTTTCAAATCTGTGAGATCATACAATGTTTGTCCTTTTGTTTCTGGCTTCCTTCACTCAACATCACATCTTACAGGTTCATCCATGTTTTCACAGGATTTATGGCCGAAGAATAGTCCATTGTAAGTGTATACTACATTATATTTATCCCTCCATCAGTTGATGGACACTTGGGTTACTTCCATCTTTGGGAAACTTTGAATAATGTCACTAAGAACTTTGGTGTGAAAACATCTCTTAGAGTCTGTACATTCAATTCTTTTGGGTATATACACAGAGGTAGGATTGCTGGGTCATACGATAGTCCTTTACTTTTTTTATGGTTTGTAAGGAACCACAAAACTGTCTTCCATAGTGTCTGCACCATTTTACATTTCTTCCAGCAATGAAAGAGTGCTCCTGTATTTCCACATTCTCCCCAGGACTTGCAGTATTCTGATTTTAATCTCAGCCAATCTAATGGATGTGAAATTCTATCTTTTGAGGTTTTCATTTGCATTTCCCTCATGGTTAAATCTGAGCATCTCTTTACCTGTTTATGGACATTTGTATATCCTCTTTGGAAAGATGTATATTCAAGTCTTTGTCCATATTTTAATTAGGTTGTTTGTAATTTGTTATTAAGTTGAAAGTTTTAAAATATATATTCTGGATATTAATCTTTTATCAGATATGTGGTTTCCAAATATTTGCTCCCACTGTATACGTTGTTGCTTTACTTTCATGATAGATTCTTTGATGAACAAAAGGTTTTATTTTTGATGCATTCCCAGCTATCTGTTTGTTCTTATTTGTTTATGCTTTGGGTGTAAAATCTAAGAAAATATTTCCACACACAAATTTCTGAAAATGCTTCCCCATAGGGAATTCTCTTCTAAGAGTTTAATAGTTCTAGCTCATCTGTTAAAGTACTTGATACACTTTGAGTTCCAGTTTTCCCAGAACATTTGTTGAAAAGACTATTCTTTCCCAATTGATTGGGCTTTTTCCCATTGTCAAAACTCATTTGACAAAAAATGTGAGGGTTTTCTGATCTCTCAATTCTACTCCATTGTTTCATATATCTGTCCTTGTACTAATACAATGCTATTTTGATCACTGTGGCTTTTTAATGTAGTTTAAGATCGGAAAGTGTCAGTCCTCCAGATTCATTCTTCTTTTTGAAGATCGTGTTTTCTTCTTGGCCAAATATACTTCCACATAAATTTGAATATTAGCTTTTCCGTTTCTGCCAAATTGTTCTTTGACTTCTGATTGAAATTTGGATTGAATTGAATATGTAATTTGTTTTCTGTAGTATTGGCATGTTAATGATATTTACCCTTCGAATCCGTGAACATGGAATGACCTTCCATTTATTTAATTGTTCTTTAAATTCTTTTAGCAATGTTTTGTAGTTTCCTGTTTACAAGTCCTTTACATCCTTGGTTGATTTTATTTGTATATGTATGATTTTTTCAATAGCCATTCTGAATGGAATTTTTTCCCTGATTTCTTCTTCTGAGTGTTCATTGCTTATGCATAGAAACACTACTGATTCATGGGTGTTTATCTTGTATCCTGCCACTTTCCTAGATTCATTAATGAATTCTAGGTGCTTTCGTGAATTTTCAGGATGTTTCTATATAGGACTATATAATGTCAAATGTCAAATGCTAAAAGCCTTCTCTGCACTGATTGAGATGATTATGTATCTTTTTCCTTCATTCTAAGTGGTGTACTACAATAATGAATTTTCCTATATTGAAACAACTTTACATACCAGGAATAAATTCCACCGGAATTGGGTACATAATTATTTTAAGATGCCATTGGATTTGGTTTGCTACTTTCCTGTTGAGAACTTTTGTATCTATATTCCTAGGAGATACTTGATTACTTTAGGAGCTATAGTGAATGGTGTTTTTTCTTCATCTCTTATTGTGATTGTTCATTGCTTGTGTACAGAAAAACAATTGATTTGGGGGTATTGAATTTGTATCACGCCTCTTTCCTAAAAATATTTATTGACTCTAGGAGCTTTTTTGTAGATTTTTAAGGATTTTCTGTATATAACATCATCTGCAAACAGGGAAAGCTTACAGTGTTTCACAGATAGGTAGGATGTTAGCTGTGGACTTTTCATATTTACCATTTTGACAAAGCTTTCTCTGACTCCGAATGTTCTAAGGATTTTTTTCAATAAATAATTCTATATTTTGCCAATTGCCTTTTCTGCATCAGTTATAAAGATCATGTATCATTCTGTATTCTGTTAATGTGCTGTATTACATTAATTGATTTTCTTATCTTGAACCAACATTGCATATTAGGAATAAATCCCACATGAATAAGGTGTATAATTCATTTAATATACTGCTTGATATGGGTTGTTAGTGTTTTGTTTAATATGTTTTCACCTATACCCATAAGAGATATTGGTCTGCTGTTTTCCTTTCTTGTGGTAACTTTATATGGCTATAGTATAAGAAGATGTTGACTTGGCTTCATAGAATGAGTTGGAAAGGACTACATCCTGTTCAATTATGGGGGAGTGTTTCTACAGAACTGTTCTGTTGCACAGAAGTCTTCTCAAAATATTTGGTAGAATTCTGTCAATCCATCTGGTCCTAGGCTTTTCTTTTTGTAATGGTTTTGATGAATGATTGAATATTTTCACTATCAGTTGATTTGTTGTGATATTCTACTTCATCTTTAGTCAATGTGGGTAGTTCCTTATAATTTACCCATTTATTCTAAGTTACCTAATTTATTAGCATGCACTTGTTCATATTATCCTCTTACATTCCATTTTATTTCAACAGAATCAGGAGTAATGTCTCCTTTTGCATTTTCTGATTTTTAAAATGTGTATTATCTCTTTTTTTTCAGTCCAACTAAAGGTTTGTCAATTTATTGATTTTTTCAAAGAACCAATTTTTCTGTTTGGTTTGCTATTCTTATTATATTTATTCCAGTTTTGAAGTTATTTATCTCTTTCACATTTTAATGTAATCAGGTAGATTTATAGATTTCCCTCTAAGCACTCTCTTCACTACATCTTATAAGTTTTGGTAAATTTTATTCTCATTGATCTCAAAATATTTCTAATATGGGTTCTTATTTCCTCTTTATCCCATTGACAAAAGTATGTGGTATAATGACCACATATCTCTAAATATTCCTATTCTCCCTCTGTTAATGATATCTAGCTTCAGTTCATTGTTTGCAGAGAATCTACATTTTATGGATATAATACATTGGAATTTATTAAGACCTGCTTTGTAGCCCAACATATGATCTATTCGGGAGAATGATCCATGTGCGCTTGAGAAAAATATGTGCTCTGTTTTGTTGGATGCAGGGTTCTAAATAGGTCTGTTAGGTGCTGTTTGGTTTAATATATCATTAAATTCTGTGATCTCTTATTGACCTTCTGACTAGATGTTCTATCCACTATTTATGGTATTGTGTTACAGTCTTCTACAACTAATGTGGAACTGTCAGATTTGTCCTTCTAATCTGTCAGCATTTGCTTAATATCTTTTGGGGCTCTGATATTAAGACACCCATTTATTTGTAATTGTTATAAATTCTTGATGAATTGTTCTCTTTGTCAGGATATGATGATCATCTTTGTCACTTGTAACTTTTTTTGACTTAGTATCTATTTTGATAGTATAACAACTCCACCCCTGTTTGGTTTCTATTTGCATGGTGTATTATTTTCTGTCCTTTTACCCTCAACCTACTCATATCTTTGACTGTAAGGTGAGCCTCTGGCAGACAATATGTTTTGGGCCATGCTATTTTATCCATTCTGCCAATCTCTGTCTTTTGACTATAGAATTAGTCCATTACATTTATTTCATTTAAAGCTACTAATAATACAGACCTTCCTCCCACCATTTTGTTATTTAGCCTTTGTAAGTCTTTCACTCTTTGTTCTTCACTTTTTAATGCACACTTTTATATTATTTGCTGTTTTATGTTGTACCATATTGATGACTTCTCATTTCTATCTGGGTATATATTTTTAACTTTTTTTATTGTGAAATATAACCTATATGCAAAATGCAATATATTTCAAAGTATATTGCAGCTATATTGACTTGGATACAGTTCCACAATTTTTGGGTTTTCCTTCTAGCTGCTCCAAGGCACTGGAAATTAAAAGAAATATAAATAAGTGTAAGCAATCATGTTTCATCTGGTAACAACTTAATTTTAATAACATGCATATATACTTTGCCTATATCCCTCTTTCCCACAACATTTTTGTACTTGTTACCATATATATATATACATATATTTATATATTATATGTCTAAAAACATAGATTTATAATTACTTTTTATATCTATACACTTGCATTTTGGCATCTGTAGGAAGTAAAAAGTCGAGTTACATAACAACAGTACAATAAAATAATACTGGCATTTAGAGTTAACCAAATGGTTATTTTTACTGCAGGCCATTATTTCTTTATTTCTGAAGTTGCTTTGAACCACTGCACTTTCATTTAAGTCTGGAAATCCCTTTTAGCATTACTAGATGTTCTAGTTTGCTAGCTGCCAGAATACAATACACTAGAAACAGAATAGCGTTTAAAAAGGGGAATTTAATATGTTGCTAATTTGCAGTTCTAAGGCCAAGAAAATGTCCCAATTTAAACAAGTCTATAGATACGTGCAATCAAAGGCATCCAGGGAAAGATACCTTGGTTCAAGAAGGCCGATAAAGTTCAGGGTTTGCCTCTCAAGTGAGAAGGCACATGGCTAACACAGTCAGCACTTTTCTCTTGGTTGGAAGGGCACATGGCAACCATGGCGTCATCTGTTAGCTTTCTCCCCTGGCTTCCTGTTTCATGAAGCTCCCCAGGAGGCATTTTCCCTCTTCATCTCCAAAAGTTGCTGGCTGGTACACTCTGCTTCTCATGGCTGTGTCATTCTGCTCTGCTCTCTCTGAATCTCTTTCATTCTCCAAAATGTTTCCTCTTCTATAGGACTCCAGAAACTTATCAAGTCCCACCCAAGTGGGTGGAGACATGTCATCACCTAATCCAGTTTAACAACCACTTTTGATTAAATAACATCTCAAGGGAGATGCTCTCATTACAGTGTCAAATATACAGTATTGAATAGGGATTATTCTGCCTTTATGAAATGGGATTTAGATTAAAACATGGTTTTGCTAGGGGACATATATCCTTTCAAACCAGCACACTAGTGGTGATGAACTAATCGCTCAGATTTTATTTATCTATAATGTCTTAACTTCTCCTCATTTTTGAAAAAGAATCTCACTAGATATAAAAAATGTTGGTTGACAGCTGTTTTCCTTCAGCGCTTTGTATTTCAACCAATTCCATTCTTGCCTCCAAGGTTTCTGATGAAATATTAGAACACAATCTAATTGGGACTCCATTGTTTGTAACACATTTCTTTTACCTTGTAGCTTTTAGAACTCTCTAATTGACCTTTGCATTTGATAGTCTTATCAATGCATGAGGATTTTATTTTTCTTAATGTTCCTTCTTTTGGGTATCCTCTATATATACATGTGTTTTGTTGGGTTTGGGAAGTTCTATGTCCCATTTCTTTGACCATTCCTTTTGGCCATTTCTTTTTTTTTTCTCCTTCTGAAATTCAAATAATGCATATATTGGAGTACTTGATGGTGCCCCACAGTTGCCTTAGGCTAGTATTCCTTTTAATATTTTTTTATTCTTTCTTTTCCTCAGCCTGACTCATCTCAAGTATCTTGTCTTCAAGTTCACTGATTCTTCTGCAGATCGAATCTGTTCTTGAAATCCTTCTGAGCAATATTCACCTCAGTTATTGTGGTGAATAATAATTCACCAGTAGTGAGTTATTATTTAGCTCCAGTAGTTCTGATTCTTTACTTTATATAATTTCTATCTCTACATAGACTTTCACATAGTTCATTTATTATTTTCCTGATATCCTTTTGTTCTTTCTCTGGCCCTTGTTTCATATCCTTGGAGTATTTTTTAAGGCTTAATCAAATCACTATATTTGAGGTTGAGGCATTAATATAAATATGAACCTGTGGTCTTGCATTCAATTTTTAAAATTATTTTATTGAGAACTCTTCACACACATACTTTCTGTACATATTGCAACAATCAATGGCTCACAATATTATCACATAGTTGTGTATTCACATCACCATGGTCATTTTTCAGATCTTTAGCATCACTACAGAAAAAAACAAAAAGAAAAAGAAAAAAACTCATGCATACCATACTGCTTACCCCTCCCTCTCATTGACCACTAGTGTTTCCATCTATGTAATTTGTGTTGCCCTTTGTCCCTCTCTATTATTTATTTATTTTTTTATTTATTTTTATCCATAGTTTTTACTCATCTGTCCATACCCTTGATATAAGGAGCATCAGACACAAAGTTCTCACAATCACACAGTCACATTGTAAACATTGTATCTTTATACAATCATCATCAAGAATCAAGGATATTGGAACACAGCACAACAGTTTCAGGTATTTTCCCTCCAGCCCCTCCAATATTCATTAAACTATAAAGGGATATCTATATAATGCATAAGCATAACCTCCAGGGTAGCCTCTCAACTCTGTTTGAAATCTCTCAGCCATTGAAACTTTATTTTGTCTCATTTCTCTCTTCCCCCTTTTGGTCAAGTAGGCTTTCTCTAATCCCTTGATCCTGGGTCCTGGCTTATTCCAGGTTTTCTGTCCCACATCGCCAGGGTGACTGATACCCCTGAGAGTCATGTCCCACATAGGATGGAAGGCAGTGAGTTCACATGCTGAGTTGGCTTAAA
>PVIY010062762.1:0-10745 GCA_004026745.1 Myrmecophaga tridactyla | reverse complement strand
TCTCTGTCCCCAGACTTCAGGGATGGCTCTTGTCAGGTGGGGGTGGGGAGCAGGGTGCCTCTCTGGGAGCTTTTTGGGGGTTCTGCCCAGGCCCCCCCAGCAAGGCAGCTGGAATGTGTCCCCTCGCATCTGAAGAGCAGAGAAGCAGTGACTTTAGTATAACTCTGCCCCAAACCTGCCATTTATCTGAATCCACATCTCACGGGGCGCATTTTCACCCGTGTCCTGTGGCCCCCACCTCCGGGGTTCTCCCACCGGGCCTGCAGGGCAGGGTTGACCCAGCTCACTCAGTGGGGCCTCAGTGGAGCTAGAGGGACAGAGTCTCCAGAAGGCTCCCGCCACGGCGGATTGAGATGAGGGGTGTGCTTCCTGCTGGGGTCCCCGAGGGCCCACCCCGCACCCTTGCCCAGACGCAACTCAGCCAGGCCTTGCAGCCTGATGGCCCAGGTCCCCACCCCTCCCACTGCCCTCCCGGGCTGCCCTGGCTAGTGGGTGCTGGGCACAGGGCCTGCAGTGGGGGTGCATGAAGGGCATGGGACAGCAGCGCTCTGTGAAGCCGCCAGGGCAGCTCCCGTGCTGGGGAGGGGTGCAGAGCAGGGCGGCCCCCGTGCTGGGGAGGGGTGCAGAGCAGGGCGGCCTCCGTGCTGGGGAGGGGTGCAGAGCAGGGCAGAGCCAGATGGCGCTCTGAGCCCTTCTGTGGCCCCTGCGGCCACCCCCGGCCCTACACTCTCCCCAGGTATCTGGACCCGTGGCTGCTTTGTCTCCAGCACCCAGGCCCACTGGTCAGCAGCTCCCCGACAGATCTGGGGGGTACTGGTCTGCGGGGAGGCTTCCCATCCTGTCTCTGGAAACGGGGGTCTCCCTGACAGAGCCACAGGCGCACACTCACATGCATGCCCATAAGCACACGCCCACACATGTGTGTGCCCACCCATTCACACACGGGCATGCTCACTCGTGCACACACATGCACACACCTGTGGTGTTTTCACACCTGTGTCAGCCCCTCCCGGCCCAACATCTCCCAGCCACCCTGCACTGCACGGGGACTCGCTGCCTTCCACACACACACACACACACACACACACACACACACACACACACTCAGTCCCAGAAGGGCCCTGGGTTGGCAGCCCAGCCCTGCCAGGGGTTTGGGGATGGGAGCAGGTGTCCTTTCCCTCTCCTGGGGCAAAGCCCAGCTCAGAAGCAGTGTGCGGGGCGGGGGGTGGGCAGGCACCCCCACTTGAGCTGGGACTGCGTCTCCGGGGCTGGGGAGATGGAGTGAACCGTCCACTGAGGTGGCCTCCAGCCCAAGAGGGGAGCATGGGCACCCAGAGGGCTGGCCGGTGGTCCTTCCAGGACCCAACCCGGGCAGGGTGGGGTGGACTCAGGGGTCCTCTGCAGGGCAAGCTGTGTGACAGCCGGTGCTCCCTGCTCCCAGCCCCTTCTCCCTGCAGCCCGTGGGGAGGGGGTCGAGGCCCTCCTCAGGACACACCTCAGGGTCATTCTCAGCCCAGCCCAGAATCCCCCACCCCAGTCCCAGGTGGATAAGACAGAGACACCGCAGGCCTGAGCCTCTCACCTCCCCGGGGCCAGAGTGCAGAACTGGGCCTGGCCACCACCTGGATATGTTGGGGCCAGACAGATGGCCAGGGAATGCTGGGTGCTTTGGGTCCCCCGTCCCCTCGCCACTCAGCCCCAGGGCCACCAGTACCAGCAGGGCCCCTCCCAGGGGTCAGCATCTGCCCAGAAGTGCGCCCAGAGATGGACCTAGCTCTGCATCCTGGGAGTGGCAAGGGGTGGGGTCTGGACCTGGCCAGCACCAGCCCAGCTAGTCTGACCTTGCAGACAGAAGGCCACAGAGAGATGGACAGACGGCTACCGGCCACAGAGCCATGTGGAGAGCTCTTGGTCACGGTGTCAGTCCACACAGCAGCTGGCTGGGACACAGCCCTGCAGACAAGTGCACCAGTGCTTTCAGGCGGATGCCCACCTAGGTAGGACTAGACACAGCCTGGCCCCAGGGAACTCCTGTTGGGGTGGGGGCTGAGCAGAAGCATGGAATCTTCCACTTCACTGCTTCCCAGATCTGGGAAGAGGCTTGGCCAGTTAGCTGAGCCCAGAGCAGAAGGTGGCCTGGGCAGCCCCGAGAGTGTGAGCTGGTTTTCTCACCCTACCTGCCTGGAAAAGTCCATGCCATCCCCGCAGGCCAGCTCCTCGCCCACAACCTTCTGCAAACTCCCTCTTCCTCATGTCACCACCGCTGAAGGCAGGCCGTGGAGACTTGTTGAATGGATGAGCAGATGGGTGGGTGGAAGGGTAATTGGATGGGTGACAGGATGGATGCCTAGAAGGGGTGAGCGCCCTCCACCCCGGCCTCAGGATCCCCCAGTATTGAGGCTTCCCCTCAGCCTGTCCTTCGGGGCTCTGCACCCCTCTTGGTGTGATCTCTGGTCTTTCATGTATCTCCAGGGATGCACGTGGAGATTGTCCAATCCAGGTCCCTTTAAGACAAATCGGTTCCCCAAAGAGCACCCCAGAAGCGAAGCCGCTTTCTCGTGACTGAAGTGGGCCATCAGGTAGGACCTCCAGGCCACCGGGACTGAAGTGACCATTGAGCAGGACATGCAGCCACCAAAGCTTGGGCAGTCCCTATGGCTGCTGCCAGCATGACTTGCTACTGAGTCCAGCTTGGAGGCGCATCCATTCCTGCTCAGGTCTTTGTTAAGTGCCACCCCATTCTCCTGCCCCCCCATCCCCCCCGCCCCATCCATCCTCGTGCTTTCACTTGGGCACAGGCAGCACCCACAGGAATGGAGGAAGACCACCGATGTGCAAAGCAAATGTGGAATCAGAGTTGACCAACAACCAAAAATTACTTAGTTTTCTAAAAAGTTTGGATAGATAGGTAGATGCACTGATGGAGGGAGGGAGGGGTGGATGGATGGATGGATGGTTGGATGGATGGATGAGTGGCTGGGTAGATGGATGGATGGAGAGGTGAAGGGAGGGATGGTTGAATGATTGGATGGATGACTGATGGGGAGAGGGAGGAATGGATGAGTGGATAGATGAATGGATGGATGGATAGAAGGATGGATGGGTGGATGGATGACGATTGGATGGGTGGATGAATGGGTGGATGGGTGGATGGGTGGATGGAGGGAGGAATGGAAGGAAGGAGGAATGGATGGGTGGAAGGATGGATGGATTGATGGAGGGATGGATGGAGTTAGAGATGGAGGGTGGCAGGAAAGGAGAGAGGGAGAGAGAAATTGAGAAGAAGATTTTTGCCTTATTCCAAATGCCCTCCAAAGTCACATTCTTGGTGGAAAGGCCCGAATCCTGCTTCCTATCTTCCTGTCAAATAGGCTTGCATTGAGCCCTTTGCAGATGGGCCTAATGGTCCTCTAACTGACCAAAACTCAAACCTTCACTAATGCGAACAAGTGGAGAAGTTACAGTAACCCCAGGGCCTGGTCACCTGGGGCTCAGCCTCAAGAGGGAGGCTGCAGGGCACTAAACTGCATCCTCTGCTGAGCTTCTGGACACAGCGTTAATGAGCAAGTCTCTTGGACTTCTCCCCTGGCCCAACAAGCCCCCTGAGAGGAGTATCTAGGCCCCTCCTAGGGCACTGCTAGGAGAGGGCTGCTTCTCTATGTCCCTCTTGGCTTCTCAGTGTGGCTGGAAGGACAGCTCTTCCAGGGAGCCTTCCCTGAAACGGGATTCCCTGCCCCTCCCCAACCCCACCACAGAGGCCATTGAGACTCCACTCAAATTTGGGACCATGTGATCCCATAGAACCAGGCCCTATCTTGGGTGGGGAGCAGGCCCAGAAGATGGGGATGGCCAGGTAGGCTGGACAGTGAGGCCAGACCCTGGCCCCCAGCCCTACTCCCTTGCCGTGGAGTGGCCCTGGGTCTTGTGGAGATGACAGGGCACTGAGACTGCTCTGCCCCACCCAGCTCGTGCTTACAAGTGCCTCCTGGGAAGGAATCCTGCCCCGGGCCCCACACCCACACCAGGCCGCCCTGCACCAGGGTCCCGGGAGAAGGGGAGGTGGGTGCTGAGGGCTGGGCAGGCTTCAGGGGACCGGGACCTCCTGGGGCGGGAGGGGGGAGATGTGCTCTCAACCCCTCCCTTGCCTGCCTCTCCCCCCACCCCAGCCCACCCTCACCCCCGGGAGGCCTGTTCTCCTCGGTATCCTAACCTGTTGGGCCTGTTTGCAAGGGAAGGGCTGCTCAGGCTCAGCTTGGGTTGGAAAAGAGGTGAAGCGTCAGGCAGCGCCCAGGCGAGACGGGCTGCCCGAGGGCAGGCACCCGTGCGCACTGGGTGGGGACACACCTCGGTGGGGGCAGGGCACACGTTTGCACAGTGGGTAGACGGGTGGATGGAGAGTTTAGCGCCCTGCAGCCTCCCTCTTGAGGCTGAGCCCCAGGTGACCAGGCCCTGGGGTTACTGTAACTTCTCCACTTGTTCGCATTAGTGAGGGTTTGAGTTTTGGTCAGTTAGAGGACCATTAGGCATCTGCGAAGGGCTCAGTGCAATGTGTTGGGAGGTCAGTGCTGTACACACGCATGCACATGCATATTCACAGCGTGCGTCTGTGTATGTGGAGACATGTGTGCAGGTGCATGCAGATGTGAGTGCAGGTATGCAGGTGTGTGCATGTGATGTGTGTGCTGGTGTGCCTGTGTGCAGGAGCGCCCATGTGCGTGCATGTGTGCAGGAGTGTATGTGTTTGCAGCATGTTTAGGGGGCCTCTGGTGTGGACCCCTGGCTGCCTGTGGTTCCGGGGGTGCCATCTGCTCCACCAACTGACAGGTGCTCCCCAGGCACCGGGCTGCCGGGAGGCACCACCTGGGAGGCCTGACCATCCTTGGGATTCCCACTAATGTGCCCACTGAGGGGACCCCTGGGACAGGCCTGTCCCCCTAGTGTGTCTCCTTCCCTGGACTAGAAGTTCCAGAGGCTTGGGGGCGGGAGGTTTCATCTCAGAGATCAGGGGGTGCAGCTCCCGGGCCAGGGGAGCCCAGTGGACCAGCAGCTGCCCAGAGCGGGTGTGGCCGTTAGCTGGGGCTGTCCATCAGTCTTGTCGCCTGGGACCACCCAATGCACAGCCAGCCACACCCTCCTGGGGCCCAGGGGACGCCCCAGTCAGGGAAGTGGGGCCTTGGGGAGGGTCTCCTCAAGACACTTTGGTGCACCTGGGACCACCCCGCCTTGGGCTACTGGGAGGGCAGTGGCAGCCCCTGCTCGGCCACGTTCTCCCCGGAAATGTCTCCAGCCACCGAGCCACAAAGAGACCGCCTGCCTTTTTGATTCTGCAATTTTATAGCAAAATGAAAAGATAAGTCAGCTTTGATTCTGGCCCCGCTTTATTGGCTGAGGTTTTTATTCCCGCTCTGGTTCGGGGGAACAAACGGGTTTATGGCCGGGCTCCCCATCTCTCCATTGGCTGCAGGTGGGGTGGGAGAGGCGGCCCTGATAAGGCGCTCAACCGCCCCGCCTCCTGCGCCCTGCGAGGTGGGGGCATCAATGAGCCTGGAACCTTGGCTGACTGCTTCCTTCCTGCCCAGTGGTTGCGAGGTCAGGGGGTACAGGCACCCCGTCTTTCGGGCCACCTCCCCCAGGAAGCCCTCAAGCAGAACCTCCACTCAGCGCCCTGCCGGCCCTCTGACCACCCAGCCCCACCTCTTGTCCCTGCTTGGGGGAGGGCCGGGGACCCCTCAGTGGGGAATCTGAAGCTTGGGCGTTTCGGGCACAAGCTGGGGCAAAGCACCCCCTCCCTGGGGGTCCTCATGCCCTTCCCCTGCGTTGGTGATGGAGGGGAGGGCCGGTGCAGGCTGCACCCCTCTCCCAAGGACCTGTGAGGACTCGCCGCGGCTCCACTTCTGTGGTGCGTGAGCCCGAGGGGCAGGGCCGGCTTCAAAGGGGGCATGAGGAGCTCGGGGACCCGCCCGCCTGCAAGGCGGCCCTGGGACATCAAAGCGGCCGCGCCCGAGGGGTGGGGTGTGCAGGCGCGGGAGCTGCCCAGGCGCCCTCTGCAGAGGGAGCGGCCCGTGGCACAGCCAGGCACCAGCACCCCCCGCCCAGCCTGGGCCTCGCCCTGGGGCCGGGGGCCCCCAGGGTGACCCCGGGTCCACCTGAACCACCCCCCAGGGGCTGCATGCCCCATGGTGAAGGCTTTGGTCCTGCTGGAGGCACCTGAAGCCGTGGGGGAGGGGAAGGAGGGGAGGGGGCTCCGGGGTGGTGAGACACAGCCCCACCCCGGCTTCATGCCACCCACTTTGGGCTGAGACTGAGGAACTCCTAAAGGTCACAGAGGTGGTGCTAGAGACGCCAGGTCCTGGGCAGGTGGCCATGGGGTCAGGGGGCCATGGCGTCCTGGGCAGGTGGTGAAGGTGTCATGGGCAGGTGGGTATGGCATCCTGGGCAGATGGGCATGGCGTTCTGGGCAGGTGGGCATGGCGTCCTGGACAGGTGGGCATGGCGTCCTGGACAGGTGGGCATGGCGTCCTTGCAGGTGGGCATGGCATCCTGGGCAGGTGGGCATGGCATCCTGGACAGGTGGGCATGGCGTCCTGACAGGTGGGCATGGCATCCTGGGCAGGTGGACATGGCATCTTGGGCAGGTGGACATGGCGTCCTGGCAGGTGGACATGGCGTCCTGGCAGGTGGACATGGCGTCCCAGCCATCCCTGCACTGAGCCAGCTGGCCCCACCCTTCCGAGCTGGCTGCCTGGGGAGGCCGTCAGAGAGGCTGCCTTATTCTGTCCCCACTCCCTGGTATTGGAACCTCCCTCCCCCAGCAAGTGGCCGGTGGGCACCCGTGCACTGGGAGGGCAGCTGTGGCTCCAGGGGCCTGGGAAGGGTCTGCTGGGGCGCAGCTATCCCCCTCGTCCCTGCTGGCCCCCTTGGGCCTGCCCTGCTCCTGCCCCAGAGGCCTGGGTACAGCACCTGGGTGGACCCTGTGAGGCCAGCCTCCAGGCTGGCATCTGACAGTGGGAGTGGGGGTCCCAGCAGCCCTTGGGGAGGGCCCTCTGCCCCGACCTGAGTCCTCAGGTGGACAGGACGATGGCACGGTGGGGAAGCGCCAGCTCCTTCCGTTCCTCCCTGCTGTGCCGAGGCCTGCAGCCCTCTTGACTCAGTGCCTAGGATAGCCAGCGGGATCCCAGGATTCCGGGTGGAGGAGGGTGCTGCACCACCAGGGCTTCTAGAGGGTTTTAGGCCCATGGGCAGTGGGCCTGGACCCAAGATCCAGAGGCTTCCAGCTTGTTACCTGGGAGGGAGTGTGGAGAAGGAGGGTGGGGGGCTGCTCCATGACTCCCCGGCGTGGGGCGGTGCTGTGCCGACCACGGCTAGCCTTGGGCTCCTGACTCACTCGGGGCCAACGCCTTGGGGCGGCAGCGATGCTGCCGGGGCCTGCCCGCTCTAGCTGTCCGGCCTCCTGCCCGCCCCACCTGCGGGCCTCCCAGCCTCCCTGTCCCCAGCCTCTGTGGGTGGGACAAACTTGACGTCCGCCAGTCTGGGCCCCCGTCCACCCCGCAGAACCTCCCATAGGCCGAATGAAACGCTGAGATCAGAAAAGGCCATGTCAAGCTGACCTCGGGCTTCTCTCCCCTCCTAGTGAGGGCAGTTGACGGTGCAGGCCCCCGAATCGTGCCCCCCCAAGAAGACATGGTGTCGTCTAACCCAGCACCTCACAGCATGACCTTCCCCTGGGCCCACGGGCACAGATGAGGGACGCTAAGACGAGGCCAGGAGCGGGTGCTTCAGGCTCCAGGCCCCAGACCAAGAAAGGGCAACCCCCTGCTTCTGAGCCGCCGGGTCTGGGGTACTCGGTTTCTGCAGTCCCAGAACATGCAGACGGCGTCTCAGATTTGGTGACATTGGGACAGAATTCCCACCTCCCGTCATGTATATTTCATATGTTATTTCACTGAATTCTCACAACTGCCACGTAAGGGAAGACCGGCCCCACTTCCCCTTTTCCACCCTGCAGCTGAGGCCCGGGGTCAGGCGGCTGGCAAGCAGCAGGGGCCACGCGGGCGGGCGGCATGTTCCAGAATGTTCTGTCAGGGGCCGCTGCGGCACGGCGGTGTTGGCCGAGCCAGGAGTCGCTGAGGCATATTGATGCCTGGTGCAGTCGGGGGGTGCAGGAGCGGACGCCATCCCAAAGGCTGGGGGCTCCGGTTTTGACCTGGGGCTGCCCCGCCCACCGGGCCCCTCGCAGAGTGGTGACCCGCCACGGTCATCAGCCCCTGAGCATCGGCGTGAGGGAGGGGCCGTGTCGCCGCATGCCCAGGCATAGCTCGCCCTGATGGGGTCCCCGTAGCTGCCTCCTAGGGCCCTGGGCTGCAGGGCCTCTGCTCTTTCCAGGAGCTCTGCAAGAGATGTGCCTGAGAGCCCCAGACTCAAGAGTGCCGGCGGGTCCCTTGGGTTTCCTTTAGCACGTGCTAAGTGCCTGCTGGATGCTGGGCGTTAGACACCTGGCCTCGCCCAGCCACTTTCTAGGGACGGCCCCAGCAGCGGCGCGTGCTTCAGACACTGGCACCAGGGAATGATCCTGCCAGGGCAGCCAGTGGGGTGGGATGCTCAGAGCTGAGGATGTGGTCTCCTCTGGCCACTCTGAGAAGCCTGGAGACGAGTGTCTCCCTGTAGCGGGAGCGGCACATGCAAAGGCCCTGAGGTAGCGGGGGCACCGCATGGCCCAGGCCAGTGAGGGAGAGGAGCAGTGCAGGGTCAGGGCAGAGGGGAAGTGGCCGGAGCACGGCTGGACAGTGAGGATCTCAGGCCCAGCTTGGCACCAGGCCCCCTGGGTTCAGGACCCCTTATCAGAGGTTCTTGGAAGCCCCTATAGAGATTGATAAAATGCAGATTCTGGGCCCCAACCCTGACACAGGGGGCTGCCGGGATTGGGGATCAGTATCTCCCACTCCCAGGAATGACCTTCAACTCAGAGACGCACCATGTTGGGTCAGGCAGGTTGGGGTAGCCCCCAGGCCTAGAAAATCAGGGGGCCCTGGGGAGCAGCCCCTCAGAAGAGTCTAGACAATGTGGGGAGGGGGCATCTCTCTCCTCAGCCGTCCTTCACGGCCTGGGCACAGGCCCAGGTGGCCCAGCTCCCAGCGTGGCGGTCCCACACTGAGCTCTGGCTGCCCCATGGAGAGGGTGCCCAGCCTGCCTGCTGTGCCTGGGGCAGCCCTGGGTGAAGGGCTGGGGCTGGGTGGCAGGCCGGGTGCTGTGCTGGGGACCAAGTGCCGGGTGCTGGGCTGGGGTCCGGGCACTGGGCTGGGGGCCGGGCAGGGGACCGGGTGGCGAGCTGGTTGCGAGGCAGAAATCAGGGTCACTCCCCCTGCCCGCCAGTGGTTCTGAGAAGACGCTGGCAGCTGCCCGCGCCTCACGCCGAGGCTGGCCGGCCCCACATTCCAGAAATAACCCATCCTGGGGGCCTGGCTGCCACGTGTCCCAGCCTGTCCTCCTGGGGCAGCGCCGGCTGCACCCGCCCCTGGCCGGGCCCTTGTCCTTGCAGGGCGGGCGTCGGCAGCACACAGCGCCGCCAGGGCGTGCGAGGCAGGGCTGGGATGCGGGCAGGCAGGACGTGGACGGAGCCAGGCGGAGGGTCGAGGGGAACCGGGGGCACGGACAGGCTCGTGAGGAGCAGGGGGCCAGAACGGGGCCCAGGCCGCAGGCCGGTGTGGAGGTCAGAACGAGAGGGCCCCTGAAAGTGAGATGGGGAGCGAGTGAGGAAATATCCAGGGAAACTGAGGCAGGGCAGTAGGCAGCCCCAGGCGGTCCAAGCAGTGTCCCTGGGATGCCGGGCGGGGCCGAGAGGGAGCGCGGGGCACATGACGTGGAGCCTCCTGTCAGCACAAGGGGCAGCCCGCCCAGCCCTGGGGGACCCCCACCCTGCCAGGCCTGGGAGCCTCAGCTCAGGCCAGGACCTGAACCAGGAGATTCCAACGCCCGGCGGAGGCTGGGGGGGCTGGAGGGGGACATGGGGAAGCCGCCGGCCCCTCCCTGCCCACTGGCGTCCCTCCCAGCAAAGGCAGCGACTGGGCAGGGACCCACGCCTGGAATGCAGATGGCACAGGTGGGAGCCCAGGCCGCCGCCTCTGCTGTCCCCAGGCCACCACCCTCAGCGCCCGCAGGCCTGTGCAGCCTTCCCCAGCAGGCCACCACCCCGTCCAGCGCTCCCCGTGGGGCCTACAGCTCTGTCTGCGCAGTCCAGGGACCGGGGGCTCCTGCTTCCTGAGGCCACCAGGCCTGCCTTCCTGTGGCGAGTGGCAGGGACAGCCCTGAGGGAGGACAGGGCCGCTTCCCTCCTCTGACCTGCTCTGGCCTAATGGTTTCCCCTTGTCTCCTGTCTCTGAGGCCACAGGCGGGGGCAGACGTGGCCAGAGAGAAGGGTCTGGGGGCAGTGGACACAGCCAGAGGGCAGGCGTAAAAGGGTGCCGCAGTCCCGGGCTCACGCCGCTGAAATGGGAAGGGCCACCCTCCCACCACCACCAGCTCTGCTGGACACGTGTCCCCCGGACATCCTTTGATGTCCCCTGGCGGCCAAGACTGAAGACTTGAGATCAAAGCCTGTGCCCATCTCGTGTTCCACCCCTGCCCTCGGCGATCCCATCTGCTCACACCTGCACACCTGCTCACACCTGTACACCCTCACACCTGATCACCCTTTCACACCCCCTCACACCTGCTCACCCTCGCACATCTGTTCGCACCAGTTTACACCT
>PVIY010062761.1:0-10683 GCA_004026745.1 Myrmecophaga tridactyla | reverse complement strand
AATTTCTGTAACCAATAAAAAATAAGCCTCTTGGTAATTGTTGAATTAATTTATGTCCCTGTTAAATTATTTATGTGATAAAACTGTCATTTTTTAGTTAGAATCTCAATCAGGTTTTTTCCTCTGTAGACATGGAAGTGGGAAATCATACATTTCTGACTGAATTCATCTTGCTGGGCTCCACATCTGACCCCCAATTGCAGCTGATTCTATTTGGAATATTTTTGAAACTCCACTTGGTAATCTTGCCAGGGAACATGACCCTTGTTATCTTAATCTGGACTGACACTTGCCTGCACACACCCATGTACTTTTTAATTGTCAGTCTGTATTTACTGGACATCTGGTACGTATCTGTGTATACCCCCAGAATACTGGTCATTTGTGTCTCTGAAGATAAATGTATGTCCTCAGCAGTATGTGGAGGCCAGCTCTTCTTTTCCTCTGTTGAAGCCTACACTGAGTGCTATTTCCTAGCAGTCATGACTTATGACCACTATGTGGTAATTTGTAACCCACCATTCTATTCAGGTATCATGACTGGTTCTTTCTGTGCTGGCCTTGTTGTTGGGGCCTGCACAGGAGACCTCTGGAATGCCATAGACCACACTGCTAATATTTTTCATGTGAAATTCTGTGGTGAAAATACCATTTACCACTTCTTCTGTGATGCTCCACTAACTGGTAGAAATGTCCTGTTCAGACATCCATGTCTATGAAAAAGTCATTCTGGGTGTGGTGGGTTTCACAGTACTGTCCAGGATACCTGTCATCCTCATCTCATACTTCAGCATCCTCCTGGATATCCTGAGGATCTGCTCTGCCTCTGGGAGGCACAAGGCCTTCTCCACTTGTGCTTTTCACCTGATCCTCCTATCTATAGCCTGAGGAACAAGGATGCAAAGAGGCTTTCAGAAAAGGAATACAGAGATGAAATATCTTTATTTTTCTTTTTGCTGAACATTCTTTTTAACTTTCCAAATTGTTGCCTTAGTGATACTTTTTTAAACCTTGAAATATTTAAATTAAGTACATTATACTCAAAACAATGAAATATTGTGTAAACTACTCCTTAATTGTTATTATTTCATCATAAGGTGAAATAATTTAAACCTAAAATATTGAATTGTTAATATTCTCCCAATGGAATTCTGCCTCTTGGCACAATAAGAAAGGGTTTCCTCAAAATTTATCCTCTTACTTGTCTTGGTCATCTTTAAGGAGAGATAGATGGAATTCGATTTCTTTAGCATTTGTTTTGGCTTTGAAGTTTGATACACAAATTGTGTTGCTTTGGAGAAGGTATAGAATAGTTGGATGACTAGAAATGTGATTAGGATTTTGAAATATTTATTTTAAGTAAGGTATCTGTCTTAGATTCCTGGTTGCTAGACTAAATGTCAAAATGATGTTTTGCCTTAAAGAACATGAAATTTTCTCTTGCATTTTCTGGGCTAGAAGCCTTGCTCTCCCGTGGTACAGTGGCATTCTAGAGGGATGACAATTATTGAGGTTCCTTGAACTTTATGTCACATGGCAATTCCTCACTGTTCTGTTGATATCCAGTTTCTACTCCTCCAAGTAGCCTTCCATCCTAGTTTGCTAGCTGCCACAATGCAATATACCAGAAACAGAATGGCTTTTAAAAAGGGAAATTTAATAAGTTGCTCATTTACATTTCTAAGGCCAAGGAAATGTCACAATTAAAACAAATTTATCAGATTGTCCAACCAAAGGCATCCATTCAGGGAAAGATACCTTGGTTCAAGGCCAGTGAAGTTCAGGGTTTCTCTCTCAAGTGAGAAGGCACAAGTCAAACACAGTTAGGGCTTCTCTCTTGGCTGGAAGGGCACGTGGTGAACACAGTGTCATCTTCTAGCTTTCTTGCCTGGCTTCCAGTTTCATGAAGCTCCCCGGGAAGTATTTTCCTTCTTCATCTCCAAAGGTCACTGGCTGGTGGACTCTGTTTTTTGTGGCTATATCGTTCTACTTTGCTCTCTCTGAAATGTTTCCTCTATTATAGAACTCCAATAAACTAATCAAGACCCATCCAAATGGGTGGAGACATGTCATCACCTAAACCAGCTTAGCAACCACTCTTGACTAAATCACATCATCCAGGGAGATGATCTGATTACAGTTTCAAACATACAGTATTGAATAGGGATTATTCTACCTTTATGAAATGGGATTTAGATTAAAACTTGGTTTTTCCAGGGGACATACATTCTTTCAAACCAGCACACCTTCTCTTCATAAAACCTCCCGTATTAGTGTTTATGCCCAATCTCATTCAGCTGAGTCACAACTTAACTAAAAATAACCCATCTACATACCAACAGAATGGTACCAACAGAAATGGACTAAGGCTAAAAACATATATATATATTTTTTTTTCCTGGGGTTTCTCAGCCAATCTTTCAGTGTCCCCTGCAAATTTCTTTATAAAGATCAAACTGGGTATAAAGAAAATAGCTCTCTAATCTCTGTGCCTTTTACTTTAGCATAATATTTGGCAAAGTGTTAAAGAGTTGCCTACACTATAAAAATATCCTGACTCTTTTAAGATTGTGTATCAATGTAAAGAGTGACCTCTTTCTCAGATAATAGACACTCCATAGTTCTCTCCTTCAAGGAACAACATCACATATAGCCCCTTTAAGGGAAATAAAGAAAAATTGAAATAAGTTTGAACATATGAACAAATAAAACTTACTTATTCTATACCCAGTGATCACTTTATTTTACCAGAAGAATTTATGAAGAAAGTTGCGGTTCAGTCTGGGCATATAGCAAATGTTTCATAGATATTTTATCTAATAATCCCTATAACACTGCAAGTTAAAGATTATTTTATTTTACAAATGAGAGGCTGGAAGCTGAGAAGTAGGAATTTAGCTAAACTTCTAAATAAGCTTCTATGAGTACAAGCTTAATAGCTTTGTCTGTAATAAGCACATTCACAAAAATACCAAAAATAAAATTTTAGTACAAATGTTCACGGGAATTTCCCAATTCGCATTAGCACTAACATTTTTGGTCTTCCCTTCCACATATATTTGTGCATATTTTCTAATATCTCACTGCTCTTCTCCTCTTTATATATATGTATATGAGTATATATTTATGTGTGTATATATATATACATATATATATGATTTTTTTTGCATAGGCAAGTACCAAGGATCAAACCTGATCTCCAGCATAGCAGGTGAGAACACTGCCTGTTGAGCCACCAGCACATGTCCCTTTTTTTCATAAAAAATTCTTATCATTCCTTGTTTTTCTATCAATACAGAAACCCTGAGTGTGTTTGTTAAGAAGGACTTGGGGAATATTCACTAGATCTCAACAATCCATTACAATTTTTTTTCACATTTACTTGTAACCCATTCCATGGTGGGAAAAATACTTGATCAATATTGGTAGAGATAGTCAAATAAAATTTAATTATTTGGGAACCCAGATGTATAATACACTCTTCTACTTTATATTAGATCAAAATACCCTAGAATGAGGATAATTATTGTCTGAAGGTTTGCATGGAATTACAGAAAATTATTCCCTCTAGAAACAGTTTTCCAACATAATGAACAAAATGAAACACTGAATCCTTAGGGAAGTGCAGAGGTTAGTGGTTTCTGCAAACACTTGATTGAATGATCCATATGCACAGAATGACCCATATGCACAGAGTCAACAGGAACTTGACATGTGTGCATGCAATCCCCTTTAATTTGGTGAGCTGTTTTCTTAGTGTTATTAGTATTCAAGTGCAGGGAAACAGCTGACATGGAGAATGTCCTCATTGGCCTTGTCATGTAGAAGCTATAGTTCTGTATGATCTGAAAGGAATAAAAACAAATTTTGATCCTCAAGAACTGTACAATTGAGCCAGGCTCAAACTAGCGTTCAGCAGTTGTAGTCTTAGAGGGATAAGTGGTGCACTCTGAGGTTACTGATTTAGCTGAGGAACCTGAAACACTGGCACATGTTGCTCAATCATCAAAATGTTTGACAGATTTTAGAAAATGCCCTAAACACTCTATATTCAAACATATGAACACACATCTACCCACACATGCATAGGTAGGGAGGCTCTCACTAATCAGGTGGATGGGATGACATGTTCTGTGTATATTATTCAACATGTTTCCCCGGACTACCAGTTCATGCTCGATCAGCCCTATACTAAATGGTCATAACAGTTGGGATGGGTTCGACCACGTTGAATCTACTCATCAAGGCTTTTGATTTGGGTACCTCCACTGCAAAATTCCTACAAAGGAGGCCACCACTATGTCTCTGATATACCATCATTTTCTGGAAGTATTGCTGACCCTTCAGTAGTAGACTAATTAGATTAGACTACTTCTAAGATGAAAAAATTACAAGGACAATGATTTTCCTCTTGGAACATACACATTTATTCAGTGTGTTTCCTTTATGCAACCATTTTCTTCCTCATTTTTCCTGTCATCATTTCTTGATGTAGACTTTAATGGCTTATTCATCAACATGGTATCCCACGAACCATTAACTGGGATGGAGGGATGCATTATATACATAGAATAGCAACAAGGCTTACTGTTCATGGAAAATATTGGCTTTATTATTAGCCCATATCCAGAAGAAATAGGTTTCATGGAATATTGAAATAGTTAGAAAAAGTCTCAATCACGATTGTTGAGGTGTTCTCTAAGATGTGCTATGTTTTAAAATGTTAGCCCATATATGATGCCATCTTTCAGATAATCAACTAAATGGGGGGAAATGTTTGGAAACCAGATATCAGACAAAGCTTTGATTTCCTATATATACAAAGAAATCATATAACTCAACAACAAAAGAACAAACAACCTAATTATAAATTCGACTAAAGATATGAATAGGCATTTTTCTGAAGAGCAAATACAGAAAGCTCAGAAACATTTGAAGGGATGCTATTTTCATTGGCTACACAGGAATTGCAGATCAAGTCTACAATGAGAACCAGGTCAGACCTGTAAGAATGGCTGCTATTAAACAAACAGGAAACCATAAATGTTGGAGAGGATGTGGAGAAATTGGGACACTTATGCACAGCTGGTGGGAATGTATAATGGTGCAGCCACTATGAAAGACTATTTGATGGTCCCTTAGGAAACTAAATATCAAGTTGCCCCATGATCCAGCAATAGCACTACTTGGTATGCACACAGAAGAGCAGGAAGCAGTGATGCAGACAGACATTTGCATGCCAATGTTTATAGCAGCATTATGTATAATTGTCAAAGGGTGGAAACAAACCAAATGTTCATCAACAGAAGAGTGGATCAACAAAATGTGATATATACATACGATGGAATATTATGCAGCAGTAACGCAAAATGATGTACTAAAATACATGACAAGATGGATGAGCCTTGAGGACATAATACTGAGTGAAATTAACCAGACACAAAAGGATAGATATTGTATGATTCCACTTTTATGACTAGCATAAATATATAATCAGAGTCTTATAGTACAGAATATAGATGACTTAGATGTATGTAGAAGCTAAAGATGGATGAACCATTAGCTAATGAAGCTGAACTCCAATGTGAGGGAATAGGCAGGAGTGAAGGTGGTTCACTAGTGGGTCTAAAAGTAATATTACCATATTGAAGATGAACAGGATTAAAAGGGTAGACCGTTGTGTCCCACTGACTCACACTGGAAATATGAATGAGTTCTCGTAGGAGTTCAAAGATATGATTCTTGTACAAAAGTGAAAATGTTCAGAGTACAGGGGGAAAACTGCTATTGCATGCTATGAGTTAGCTCAAAAGGAAATCATCAGCACTACCACAGCAACAACAGAGGTAAATAACGGGGGAAGGGGCAAGAGTTAAGAGGAGGTTTAGATTTCCTATTTGGCAAGGGTGTGTTTATTGGTTTTCTTTCTCTTGGGAACAATGAAATTATCTAAAATTAACAATGTGGATGGATTGTGGACTTTGGGCCTCTACATGATGCCCAATGAAGGCAGGTGGCTGAAGGTGCATTGATGGAACTGGGTCTGGAACTGAAATTTTTTGCAGCACATAATCCAATTCACCCTGTCTGTACAGCTCATTTGAACAATTGAAACACAGGGAGCACAGAATAAGAAAGAGGTCCTTTAATCCTGTATAAATTATTGTAATGCCTGGATATATACTAGAGTGTATTAATCAGATAATCAAAAGGTATTGGCAAAGTACCCTGAGGGATGGGAGAAAAATATGGAACTATTAAACCTTACCATCAGGGAATCCCCTGATACTGTGACAAACTTTAGGGACACCCAAATCAATAGGCCATGCCCTTGATCAGGAAACTTACCCTTGTGAAGCTTATGTAGGTAGCAGAGGAGCTTAGACTACCTATAGGAATGCCTAAGAGTTACTTCTGGAGGACCCCTTTTGTTCTTCAGATGTGGCCTCAGTCTTTCTAAGCCGGAATCTGCAACTGAAATCATTGACCACCCGCCTGCATCAGACATGGCATCCAGGGATGAGAGTCTCCCTGGTGACGTGGGAGAGGACTCCCAGGAGTGAATCCAGACATGGCACTGTGGAATCAACAATTCCATTATGACCAAAAGGGGCAAAAGAAGTGTAATTAATAAAGTATCAGTGGGCAGAGAGTGTTCAAATAGAGTCAAGACGCTACTCTGGAGGTTGCTCTTACACAAGCTTCAGTTAGACCTTGCTACCTACCATAACCTGCCAACCCCCAACCAGGACCATTTTAGCCAACCCTAAAGGATATCTAGGGCAATATAAAAGATTCCACAATGATTCATGCACTAGAGTAACTTTCCAGAAACCCACAACCTCCAGATGGGTCCTTGATCCAAATAAGTCCTGAAACCTAGCTCAGCCTCTCTGGAACATCAGATAGTTCCATCTCCCTGCCCCATATTAATAACAGACTCTTTTAGTATGAAAAATTTTGAACTTCCATAGTCCAAACACCTGTAAAGAGAAGAACAGAAAGATCAAACGTGATGGTGGAGTTACACAGAGGCAGCCTTGTCTGGTGGCTTCAGTTTACAGATGAGGAAACAGAAGTTTAGAAGAAGCAGAAGATCCAAAAATCCAAGCCATAATTTCAGAATCCACAACCAGAGACAGTCCCTAAGCTCATGGATGCAAACAAGGCACAATCCCAATGGAGATAAACTTGAAAAAAAATAAAGAAGCCTCAACTGAAAATCTCAACTCTATGCACACAATTCAGCCCCAAGTGACTGAAAGTCTCGTGGGAATAAGTCTTAATACCACAATACTCAAAATAAACTCCTCATTTGTAGCAGATTGAAAAATATCATCTTGATGCAACCATCCTGCAGCAGGTATAGAAAGGAATACTATAAAATGAATATAGCTTGGAAGAAGTAGCTACTAGTGCACTTTCTTCTAAGTAGACATAAATTTCTGTAATGTGTTGAAGGAAAATACAAGAACAGATGTTGGAGAAATTCACCAGAAAGATTATCTTTGGTTTTGTGCAGCACTACACCTACAGAAAATCAGAAGTGGAAATGGAGTAGCAAACTGCAAATGGGGTGAGTTAGGAACACTTCAGACTTTCAGCACCTAAAGCAATGGCTGAAATATTACCAATTCCCAATAAAAGCCTTTCCATGAATAATTTGTGTTAATAACCAGCTAACATTTGGGGGAAAAAGAGACCTGGTCTAGACTCAACATTTGCTTTAGTTAGGAATATCTCTGAAGGGGGTACAGAAAAAGTATGTGGTTTAATGTAGAAAGTACTGCTAAACAGAGCATTGCCACCATAACTGATAAAACTATGGGTCCACTTTGCCTCTCACCCTTAGTTAGTGGGGCAACATCACCATGCTTTTGCTCAAGTTCCCTCTGCAACATGGAATTACCTTTCCTGACAGTTAATGTCTCCAAATTGTCCAATCACACACATAGAGAAAGTGAAATTAAAAGCCAATAACTTAAGAACGAGGTCTAAAGCCTCAAACCAGTTGAGATGTTTCCTTAAATCAAATCAAACAGTATTTGGTCTGCATCTTCATTTGGACACTCTTATCTATGACCTTGATCACAGAAAATCAACCTAATAAATGACTATAATATTTTGAAGACTCTGAATGCAGCCTACTCACCATGATAACAGACTTTACAATCTGCACATTGTTTTCAACACATTAGATGCTTAATTTTCTTTTGAACCAAGTTGACTCTTTGAACACTGAAAATGCTTAAAACCCTTGCTACGCTAACATCTTGTAAAAGAGATGTGGCTTCATATAAATAAAACAATTTTACTTTTGTTGAGCTTTGTTGCATTTTGGAACCATGCTCCTTCTCAAAGTGACCTGCATTCATATATCTAAATGATTGTTGCCCTTTAAAGTGAACACTTGGGGTGTGCACAATCCTGCATTGTTGCTGCCATCGTATTGCAACCCATCAGAGATTTTTTGGAAGACATTCTTCATTGATATGGTAACCCTTCATGGGTCTACACTACATTTGTGATCATCTACACTCTGAATTCAAGACATTACTCCCTTCCCATCACCCACTAAGCTCTTTAAACCAAGGTCTAAATTTCTGTGATGGAAAAATTCCTTCTGGCAGCACAAACCTCATCCCAGCACCTCCACATTGCTTTGAATATTCCTTTTCAACCTTCAGCTGTATTGGTTTGAGACTGTTATATACCAGAAAAGTCATGTTCTTTATCCTAAACCTCTTGTGTGGGCAGACCTATTGCTTTGGGTGGAAACTCTGGTTGGACTGTTTTCATGGTGATGTGGCACACCTAATTGTGGTTTGGACTTCTTGATTAGATGGAGATGTGACCCTGCTCATTTAAGGTGGGTCTTGATTAGTTTCCTGGAGTCTTTTAAACAAGGAAACATTTTGGAAAATCACAGTAGCTTCAGGACTGACATTGGCAGAGACTTTTGGAGATGGAGAACATAAATGCCCCCAGGGAAGCTGTTTGAAACCAGAAGTCAAAGGATCAGTAGATGCAGACTCATGCCCTCCTGTCAGACAGATATGTTCCAGATGCCATCGGCCTCCCTTGAGTCAAGGTATCTTTTTCTGGATGCCTTAGTTTGGAGATTTTTATGGCCTTAGAAATGTAAATGTGTAACTTGATAAGTCCCCTTTATAAAAGGTGTATTTCTAATCTACTGCATTCCAGCAGCATTAGCAAATTAAAACATCAGCTAACAGGCATTTTCTTCATTGCTTGTAAACTCAGAATTACTTTACAATGATCTTTGCTGTATTTTATCTTACATTTCAAGGTACTTCATCCAGTCCACTTTCTTGCATTATCTTTCGTTTTTTACAAAGCAAAGTAAGACATTTTATTGATAAAAGTATAAATTCATCAGGAATATTTAAGAATTATAGATACATATGAACTTAACAAAAGAACCCTTAAATATGTGAAGCAAACATGGAAAGAAGTAAATGGAGAATTAGATTATTCAGTTATACAGCACTTTCAATAATGGGTGACCCTTTAGAATGAAGACCATTAAGGAAATGGAAGAGGTGAATAAAAATTTAACCAATAGGACTTAACAGATATATAGAGACAACTTCTGTCCAACAAAAGGGCACTAAGACACACAGGGAAATTTCTAAATATGAGACCATATGTTAAGTCATAAAAATGTATAAACAAATTTTAAGGATTGAAATTGTACAAAATCTGTTTTTTGTGTTTTTTTAATTTATTTATTTATTAAAAAATTAAGAAACAAAAAACATCAACATACATAATCAGTAATTCACAATATCATCACTTAGTTGCATATTCATCATTTCTTAGAACATTTGCATTAATTCAGAAAAAGATATAAAAAGACAATAGAAAAAGAAATAAAATGAACACAGGAAAGAAAAGGAAAAAAATGATTATACCTACCATGCCCTTTACCCCTCGCTTTCATTGATCACTAGAATTTAAAACTAAATTTATTTTAGCATTTGTTCCCCTTATTATTTATTTTCATTCCATATGTTCTACTCCTTTGTTGACAAAGTAGATAAAAGGAGCATCAGACACAAAGTTTTCACAATCACACAGTCACATTGTGAAAGCTGTATCATTATTCAATCATCCTCAAGAAACACGGCTACTGGAACACAGCTCTACATTTTCAGGCAGTTCCATCCAGCCTCTCCATTACATATCAAATAACAAAATGATATCTACTTGATGCATAAGAATAACCTCCAGGATAACTTCTCGACTCTGGAATCTCTCAGCCATTGACACTTTGTCTCATTTCCCTCTTCCCCTTTTTGGTTGAGAAGGTTTTCTCAATCCCTTGATGTTAAGTCTCAGCTCATTCTAGGGTTTTTCTCAATCCTGTGATGCTGAGTCTCAGCTCATTCCAAGATTTCTTTCCCACATTGCCAGGAAGGTCCACACCCCTGGGAGTCATGTCCCATATAGAGAGGGTTAGGGTGGTGAGACTGCTTGTTGTGTTGGCTGGAGAGAGACACCACATCTGAGCAACAAAAGAGGCTCTCTTGGGGGTGACTCTTAGGCCTAAATTTTAAGTAGACTTGACCTATCCTTCTTGTTTTATCTTTTAAATTATAAATCCTGGTACAGAAGGATGAAGGAATTTTTAAAAATAATTCCACCCATTTTGCATTCATA
>PVIY010062760.1:0-10747 GCA_004026745.1 Myrmecophaga tridactyla | reverse complement strand
GAAACCCTGAACTTCATCGGCCTTCTTGAACCAAGGTATCTTTCCCTGGATGCCTTTGATTGGTCACTTCTATAGACTTGTTTTAATTGGGACATTTTCTTGGCCTTAGAACTGTAAACTAGCAATTCATTAAATTCCCCTTTTTAAAAGCCATTCCGTTTCTGGTATATTGCATTCCGGCAGCTAGCAAACTAGAACAAGTAGGTTCCTAGCAAATGGCATACCATCTTAGGGCAGTTCCACTGCAACCAACCAGCATGACCTTAGAACCTTCTAGATGTCAGGCCCTGTGCTGGCTGCTAGGAACAAAAAGATGAATGAGATACAACATCAAGAACTTCATAGATTAATGCAGCTACAGAATCAATGGTTTAATATTTGTGTGATGGTAATAAAGAAGTGGTACGGGATAATCTAACAATCAAATGCCTCATTCAAAAATAAGGGAAATCATTAAATGAGACTGTTGCACTGACTCACTCATGCTAATTTACTGCCTGTGATCTTCACTGGGCCAGTGAGAGGGTGGCAGGAAGCACAGGGGACCACGTAGTGGAGAAGGCTCAGAGATAAAGTCAACTCTCTGCTGTTAGATATTCAAAGACCGGTTATATATAATCACCCAAATAAAGTATACATTCTTAGTAGAACTAAGAAGAACTAAGAACTGTGGATACTAACTCTCAGGATAATTGTGTTTTGTTTGCTTTTAATTACCCATCTGCTAAGATTCCCAGTTTGCTGTGGTTGCATTTTTTTTTCTCCAAGGATTAAAGATGGATTTTCTTGTTTTGTGTGTTTTTTAAGTAATAACAACAAGAATGCTTTAACATACCGATAAGAATAGCTACTTGAATGCAATTTAAATGGGGCTTAAAGAAAGTTAATACTTTCTGATATTCCCAGTGTCAACTGGCTTTCTTTGGAATCTATGTTAAGCATGGAGTAAATGCAGAGGTGCTGAAGTCTACAGGCCCTGGAACAGGAAAATATTGATAGCTTTAAAGTTGAGTGATGGGTAGCTGAGAGTTCCTCATAATGTTCCTTTTAAGTACTTTCATAAAACACCATAATTAAAAAAGAAAAAGATTTTAAGTGGATTTTAGACAAACCGTGGTTCCCTTGAACAAGATATTTAACACAACTAAAGGAAGTACAACTCAATACACCAGCCCTGGTGCTGGGGTAGTTTCTGAATATAAAAGACACACCATGTTTTAGGTGCATAGGTATGTATACAGTCTTTTGGACTTATGAAATAGAGATAAGAAAAGTCCAGTAAATTAGAAACAGCTGTGAATAAAGCAAATAATGGTGAAAAATCTGCAATCCAAAATTTTTAGGATAATGAAAATTGTTACTGAACTGAAAATTCTTGAAGACCTCTTTGCAGAGATTTCTAAAGTAAAATATTCGACCTAGTTGGGCAAAGACATCTTGAAATAACACTGGTGTTTTAGTTTCCAAGGCTGCTCAAAGTAGATATAATGAAATGCATTGACTTTAAATACGGGAAATTTATTCGCTTACAAATTTTCAGCTTTGAAGGTGTGAAAATGTCCAAAATCAAGACATTATCAAGATGATGATTTGTTCCTGAAGGCTGGCTACCAGCAATCCTGGACTTCTCTGTTACATGGCAAGGCACGTGGTGGTTTCTGCTGGTCTCTTCTTTCTCTTCAGGGTTTCCTTGCTTTCAGCTTCTTGCTTCTGTGGCTTTCTTTTTCTATGAATTTCACTCCCTTATAAAGGACTCCAATAAAAGAATTAAAACACATCCTGACTGAGGTGAATCACAGCTTAACTGAAGTAGCCCTATCAAAAGGTCCTACTTACAATAGGTTTATATCCACAGGAAAGGAACAGATTTATGAGCATGTCTTTCTGTGGTATTTACAGTTT
Organism: Myrmecophaga tridactyla; assembly: GCA_004026745.1. Lineage (NCBI taxonomy): Eukaryota > Metazoa > Chordata > Mammalia > Pilosa > Myrmecophagidae > Myrmecophaga > Myrmecophaga tridactyla. Next base: position 8,845 of record PVIY010062760.1, on the reverse strand, counting down.
CAAACCATCATATCTGGTTCCATACACTTGGGTCAAACATTGCTGGGCAAATTCCAGAATCAATGTTATAAAGAAAATTGGTTGACAGAAAATGAAAAGGAAAGAACTGTGAACATAAAGCAGACTCAAGAAACACTGAGAAATCTGTTAAATTACCTTGTATTCTGTTCTCAAGGTAACCAAAAGGCTAAAGACATTTTGAAGAACACAGTATGAAGAGTCTCTTGCATTGCTTTATTCCCCCTTTCTATTATTTTAAAAATTACTAACACCTCTTCATATCAGATGAGAAGGAGGACAACCTTATGAAATACACATTCTTTAGCACTCTTCTGGTGTTAAATGTTCTAAATATATTTCTGGAAAGGAAAGGGCCATCTATGCTACATTTCACAAAGAGCTCTCACAAACAATGCTGAATTAATCAAATAATTAATTTTAGGGGACTAAAAAGTAGGTAATGTAATTTGTGGTTTACTAACAAGCTGAAATCTCCATTCCAGATGGTGTACGTGATTCAATTCGTTCCACAAAAACTTACTGATCCTCACTACATTCTGGGCACCATTCTAGATCCCAGAGATTCAAATAAGTTCACGCAGACATGGACCCTGTCCTCACAGAGTTCATGCTCTAGTAGAAATGGACACTGGACATTTCCAAGAACACAAAGGAGGCAAGGGTTGGGGTAGAGGAAGGGATCTGAAATGCGACTGGAAAGTAAGCAGGTGGTTTCCTACAACATGAAGCAAAACCCTCCAGAAATATGACCAGCATTCAGGTTAGAAAGATCATTTTAACATCAGTGTGGAAGATAGGATTGGGTGGGACAGGAACACAAATGGAAATAGGGAAGCCTTTGAGCTAATGCAATAATCCAGGCAAGCAATAATGAAGGCTCAAGTCGAAGCAGGGTCTTTGAGGATAGAAAGGAAGGGATAACTTTGTGCTGTATTTAGGGAGCAAAATGAGCAGGAGTGGGAAGGAGGCTGATGAAACATGATACGCCGATTTGAAAATATTATATATCCCAGAAAAGCCATGTTGTAATCCTGATCCAATCTTGTGAGGAGCAGCTATTTCTTTTAATCCCAATTCAATATTGTAGGGCAGAAACTTTGATCAAATTATCTTCAGGGAGATGAGGTATGCCCAACTGTGGGTGTGACCATTTGAATACATGGAGATGTGGCTCCACTCATTCCAGGTGAGTCTTGATTACTTTACTGGAATCCTTTAAAAGAGGAAACAGTTTGGAGAGAGTTAGAGATGACAGAAATGACAGAAACTTCAGAGCCGACACAGAGAGAGACTACAGAAACAACAGAGCTTACGGCAACCACAGAATCCTCAGAGCCAACAGAGCCCAGAGCTGACACATGCCAACACTTAGAGAAGAGAGACATGGATGTCTGGAGATGTTTGGAGCCCAGCAGACATTACCAGGAGATGTTAAGCAAGCCAAAGGAAGCCAAGAAATGAAACCCAGGCTTGGAGAAGCAAAGTGAGGAAACCCCACAGGAACAGAGGCTGAAAACAATGGAGCCCAGGAGCAAGGGACCAGAAGATGGCAGCCACGTGACGTGAATACCCAGCTGACAGAGGTATTCCTGACCCATTGGCCTTTTCTTGAGTGAAAGTAACCTCTTGTTGATGCTTTCATTTGAACACTTTCATTTCCATAGAACTGTAAACTTGTAACTTATTAAATTCCCCTTTTTAAAAGCTGTTCCAGTTCCGGTATATCGCATTCTGGCAGCATGCAAACTAACACACGACTACCAACAATGAGACCAACTTCCCTGGGAAAGGTCTTATCAATTTATGGTCATAACATATACAATGTATTACCCTTGAGAATCAGATTTGTATTCAACCAAAGAAACAAGTTATTTATACCCATTTGTTCTTCAATAAGATCTCCAAAATATCTGTGGAACAAATCAATGAATTTTCCAAAACTGAATCAATCATTATCTACGCATTCTTGGCTCTGAGCACTCTCAATCAGTCACCAAATAATTCATAAATAATTTATAAATGTATAAATAATTTATTATATGCAAAGAAGGATTCTAAGTGACATGAGGCTCACACACACAAAACGTGTAAAGCAAGGGCCTTTTCTTGAATTCTTGAAAACTGTTTGCCTCTAGTTGAGAAGAATATATATTAATACAACTTTGAACCCAAGTAAGCCTGAATAAAGCAAATACCCATTTTAAATCAGCATTTACTCCACTCTTCTTGGGAGCCTGGAATAAGCCTAAACAAAACACATTGGGAAGAAACTCAACCTGACCTCCAGGTGCTTGTCTCCTGAATGCACCTCAATCTTTCCTGTAAATTGGACAAAAAGTGCCTTGAAACTGTACACAAAAAGAAGAGCACTCCAAACACACATGAATTCACAAGGAAAGACACAAATCAAATTGGTAAACAGATTTCATGTTTTCTCAATAGTAACACTGACATTCATTTCTCTAAAATTTAGGATAATAGAATTACAAATTATAGCATGATGTGACAAAATATATATAGAACAATGGAAATGTTGATTTGACATCTGAGCTATCACTTAGAATCAGTCCTTTTCAGAAGAGCAGTTGTAGTATTCCTTCAAACTATAGGCTGGGGTGATTACTGCAAATGATTCTACCTTAAAAATTTACATACCTTCTCAACAAAGAATAAGAATTCTTGAAGGTTCTGGTCAGCTGTCAGACCTAAGTATTTTGCTGGTTATAACAGAAAGACAAGAAAGGGAAGATTTTAGAAATCCATAGCTCCAGGGAGCCAAAGAAAGCATCTTCCCATCAGCTACTCTTCACATCTCTTGAAGCTTCCTATTAGGAGAGAATTGCAATTGAATGCTTTTTTTTTTTAAGGCTGCATTACACCCAGAGGAGTGTGTGTTTTTAAGAAAATGTCTTACTCTTGCAGCTGCAGGTAGGTAATAGCACATTTTGGGAATCTGTGTGTTATCTTTTGTACTCAGGACAAGTCCACAGTCTTCATCTCCCATCCAGGCCTACCCTGAAGGCACAGAAAATGAAATTACCTACCTAATTGGCAGGTTTCACTACTCTGAAGCACAATATCACTCCTCAACAATGCATTTTATGAGAGGGGGAGTAACTTTTCACCAGATTTTAAAACTATTAGCTATTGGAAGTAGGCTGAGAGTCCTCTGGGAGCAGAAATTTTGTCTATTCTGATCACTGTTTTATCCCAATGACCTATAACCATGATTGGTACAGGGAAATTGAAGCTTTTCATTCATAGCAAAGCTTTAAAGTATGAGAGATGTGTAAAAAAGAAAATTCCATGAAAGTTGGCTCTGGCTTCAATCATTTTGAAATTCCAAATAACTATAGTATGATTCAATATTTATGAGCACTTGCTTTTTGTTTTCCTTTGGTTAGAAAAAATTGATCACTTCAAATATAGTGGTGGAAAAAATTCAGAACCCTGTTCATTTTAGACAGTGTGAGGTGTATTTCTCTCCTACATACTCTAGAGGCATAGAGACTTTCTCCCTGGAAAGTTCCCAAGCCCCCAAACTCAGTAAATACTACAAGGGTGGCCTCAGACTCTGCTATAAGACAATAACCTACAAAAAGAAATGAAAATACTTTAAGCAGTGGGTGCCCCCAAAACAAGCAATGTACTAAAGGCTTCAATAAGAAGTCCAATGGCTATATGCAAACATCCTTTTTGTATTCACATCATAAATTGCTTCTCAGGTGGGCTCAGTTTCAAGTTCCTAGTTAATCATTTGACAGTAGCAAACACTGAAAACAATCAATCTCATGGGCTTTGGAATTTGTAAAAAGTCTTTCTGCCCTTATAAGATAGTTCTCCAGTTTGAATACTTCTAACTTTTCCTTTGGTAGCTAAAAATTAACCAGAATGTGCATCCACTCTTCAACCAACAGCCTGTACCTCTAGGATCAGCAAGGTAAAGACAGTCTTTTTAAAAAGGACAATGAGGAGGTATTTTCTCTCTGAGTTTGTATACAAAGTGTAAACTCTTCTTAGCCTGTAAATACAATTTCAAGAGGAAGAAAGACAAAATCATAACATCTTGGTTGAAAAAAAATACTATCTAGACCATTGTTTTTCAATCTGTGCTCTACAGAGATGCTTCCAGGGCCAGGCTGTGGGAATTGTTAGGAGAAGACCAACCAGTCCCCCAACCCTCCCAAAACCCTGCAGTTCCACTTTCTTCTCCCCTATAAAACTAGAAATTGTAAATGAGATTTCTTTTGAAAAATAGTTTCCCCTTTCAAAAGAAGTTAGAAAATGCTTATCTTGTCCAAAGTTTAACACTCTTGTTTGAAGGCAGCCCATAACTGACATTTCAATTTCCTATGGGAATTTGCTGGCTCTCTCTGAAATGGGCTTTATAAGCCCTGTGACTTTCTCCTGTCTGGGAAAGCAAGCTGGAATAGGCCACTGTGCTAACCTGACTTGAAAGGAAAGTGAGCAACATTATTGACCTTGAAAATTCTGACAACACAGTACCTTGATATTCTGCTTCATTATGTTCAATCTAAGGATTCATCACAGATGTAGCCAACCTCTCGCTCACCTGTCCATTCTCATCTGCCCCTTGGAGTGACCCTGCAGTTCTGATTTTGTCAAACGCAAAAACTCCATCCCACATACACCAAGGGGTTAAAGGGAGGTAGTGATTGCTGTGTTCCCTGGTTGCTTTCTTGAGGTTCAAGAATTGAGTCTTCTAGGTATCACAAGCCTTTAAGTGTAAGATTGACTAAAAGCATGTCTTAAGATATGTTGTCTCAAGAAATGAATACATGTGAAAAAAAAAAAAGGGCGGGCAATGGTGGCTCAGTGGCAGAGTTTTCACCTGCCATGCCAGAGTTCCAGGTTCAATTCCCGGTGCCTGCCCATGTAGAAAAAAAAAAAGAAGGAAATGAATAAATCAATAAATAATGGGAAAATAGAGGACTACCTAGCCATTTAAAAGAATGAACTAGCTCTGTATGAGGTGATTAAAAAGATCACCAAAATATATTAAGTGAAAAAGCCAGGTACAGAATGGAGGCAGTTTAGATAGGGAAGGAAGGAGGGGGGAGTGATCTTAAACCTTTTGGCATGCACACAGCTACCAAGCCCCCACACACCTAGTCCCCCATGGTCCCCACCTCCTACCCCACACACCTAGCCTTCACTCAGGTCAGCATCTGAAAAGAACCGATGAAAAGTGCAGCTCATCAATTCCTTATTAGAATAGCCAGACGGGGAAAGGTCCCTCCAAGTCCTTATGATGCAAAGATCTCAAACTCAGAGGGCTTCTCCCTGTTTAGAGAATGCCCTCGTTCATCTTTCTTTGAGTATATACTTTCACTGCACATTAAAGTTTTGAGTTGTACACACTGGCTAGTCTTTGGATTCTTTAGCTGTACACACTGATTAGTTCTCAAGTTCTTTCCTGCAGTTGAGTCAAGAACCTTCAGGACGTGAGCCCCTGGTTGAGGAATTCTCTGTGAATTCCTAGGACTCTCCAGCATTCAGCAGAGAATTCCTGGCCTCTCCAGCATCCAGCTAAGAATACCCAGAGCTCAGCAGCATACAGCAGAGAATTTGTGGAGCTCTACTGCATCCAACCTAGAACTTCCAGGGCTCTTCGGCATCCAGTCAAGAATTCCCAAGGCTCTCCAGCATCGAACTTATTAAACTAATTTGGCTGCACACACTGACTAGTCCTCAAAATCTTTCCTGCAACTGAGTCATGAACCATCACGGTGCCAGCCCTTGGTTGAGGTCTGCGTTTCTCCTAGAACTCCTGGGGGCTATCTGACTTCAGAACTACACTATTCTCCCAGGCAAGAAAAAATATACACGTTTACATATGTATGAGTGTGCTTACCTGAAAATGATGAGGAGATGTAAAAAGCAACAGATTGATCCTGTGAAGATGAGACTGGGATCTAAGGAGTGAGAGACTAGAGGGTCTACAGTGCATTGCATCACTTTTTGGTCCTATTTGAATTTTTTACTACATGTATGTACTGGCTTCATAATATTTTAATACAAATGAAGGATGTAAAGGATCAAGGAAAGCTATCACCTCAGAAACAGTCCCTAAGATGGAGAAGGAAGTGGTGAACACAAACCCAAAGGCTAGATATTCAAAGCCAATTGTGCATTGCTGTCACAGACACACAGGACTCTTGGGTGAAATAACCAAAAACATGGTACTCTCTGTGGGCCTTTCACCCTGGGGTCACTGCACCAACTCTGCCATTTCCAGGATCATGTTATTACCAGCCATGGCCTCCTCAAAGGATTGTGCAGCAAGTCAAAATACAAAGAGGCAATAAAATTCCAAATTTGGAACTTTATTCAGCAAGTAAAGAAACAGCAATGTTGAAACGGCTCTCCCCAAAGAAAGAGTGTGAATGCATTCTTTGAGAATTTTTAAAAGAAAATTATTTCTCAAGCCCATATTCCCAGGAGAGTTTGAGAGTTAGACCCTTCTACTGCTGAACAGGAAAGTGCCTCCTTTATACTTACTAAAACAAGTCACATGGATTTTTGTTGATGTAAAGTCTTCCTATGCAGGTGCTTCAGGAGACGATGTGTATTTGTGGTCACTCTAATTCCTAACAATAAACACTACTGAGAAAAGAAGGATGAATCCTAAGAAAGATGAAACCAAAAGAGGTGGAACATCTGGTCAAGTATATTGAGCATAATTGATTGTGGTCCACAAACAAGCAGCAGTGACCACAAGCATTCTTTTAAAAATGGGAACATGATGGTTTAGATACACTTTGAAATTAATAAATAAGAACAGATACATAAGTAGTAACAGTAGCATGTAAAAAATTGAGTGTTAAATTAGAAACCCAAGAACTCTTTCTAAATCTCAATATACTTGCAATTTTAATTTTTTTATTTTTCTTACATAATTTCCACAAAATTATTTTGAAAATTCTCTGGATTCTTTCTTTTCTATTCCAGATTGAGATGACTAGAAAACTTTCAAAATATTCAATTATAATATTATAATGTTATTTCAATATACAATGTTACTTGAACTGAAATTTAAGCAGAAAACTAGGTATTTTCTTAAGCTTCACTAGTTAATAGCTCTGTGGTCTTGAACAAGTAAAATCTTTCTCAAACTTAACTTCTTCATCAATAAAATTTAAAAGTTTTAATTAAGTCCAACCACTAAGCTACTTTTCAATAAAAATCTATGATTCTATGAGTCTCCATCAGCACATTAATAAACAATGAAAAAAGAAGTCATTTCTCTACTCTTCTAAATAAACAAGCAGAAAATCTCAAATAACTCTATTTGCTATAAGCTATTCACAATTTTTGTAGAAGATGTCTTTGCATTTACAATGAAGGAATAACATTTTCATCACAAACTATTCCAGATAAAATAGCTGCTTTTAATTTTTACTTATTTCCAAGATTACCTTCAGATTAGACCACCCCATAGAACCTATCAGGAAAATTCTCAAGATAACCAATTATATTATTAAGTCAAGTTTTCAGGGAAGCACCACAAAGATCAGATTGCCAAGCAATCTAGCAGACTAATGCTCAAACTAGTTCTTAGGTTTCCTCTGACATACTGTCACCATGCAATCTAAGACCTTGGAATTCTTAACATCTTAATAATAAAACTTATTCAGAAAACACTTTTATAGAGTCAAGAATTCTCACATTATCCCATTTAACATAATATTCATAACAACTCTATATGGTAGACAGTATACCCCAATTATAAATCTAAGGATATTGAAGTCAAGAGATAATATTTTGTCAAAGATCATAGAGCTATAACAAAGAAGTCGAACACTGGCTAAGACTATTTTCTGGCATTCTCACTCTCTCCATGCTTCAAGTTGCCATTTATTGAATCCTTTCTTAGGCTAAAGTCTTTTTACATGTTATACCTCATTCAAACCACATATATGACATACACACGTGATGGCATACCCATTTTATAGATGTGAAAAAAAAAGGCTCAGAGACGACACATGACTTCACCTGTAATAACTAATAATGGCTAAACTGGAATTAAAGCCATGTCTAGTAGATTGCAAAGGCAATGATTCACCATTATGGAATATGGTCTCCCCTGCCAAGAACTCAACGCCTTAAGGTATGCACAAAAGTACTTTCAACTCACAAGACTTGTCTTTCTTTAATGGAGGTCAGTTTTCTACATGGCTTTGAACTCCCTAAGTTGACAAAAATCATACTTTGTTCACCTTTTGATTCAAACGATTGAACAGTGCCATATACTAGGTGGTCAATTGATATTCGCTGAAATAATTAACGATGAAAATGCCCCTGCACCACCTCTAGGACAAAGTCACAATCTTCCACTTTAAAATTAATCCTGCTCTGGAAATAATAAGAAGAATGAATGAGTGAATAAACAAGTGAAATATATTTTAGAAACTAAATTTTAGAAACTCATTTGGAGGACAGAATAAAACATAATGGAAATGGAAATACTTTCATTCTCCTATCCATTGAATTCTAAAGAAATATAATCTTTATTTGATAAAGCAGAAAAGATGATAGGAAAAATTCAGGTTAAAAGAAATGACATTATGAATGAGTTATTGTAAAAATATTTACTGAATTGAGCCAAAATCATGCATTTTATGCATGATTGTTCTGTAAATCCATAATTTCTCTAACAAAAAAACACATTTTTTAATTTAAAATTTTAGTTCAACCAGTGTATACAAAATCAAAAGAGAGAGAAAGAGAATGTGTGTTCCTCTGAGAGGGACCAAAGAAAACAGAAGGGAGATTGAAGTCATCAATGCAATAATTTAAGAAA